>VVHJ01052408.1:0-17874 GCA_015107715.1 Tylochromis polylepis
ACACACACACGTACGTTTCTCTGGGAGACATATGGAATGTCTGGAATTTGCTTAGCAGTAGATAATTTAGTGGAATTCCTATCACATCTTTGTGTGTGTGTGTGAGTCAGCCGCATTGTTATTGTTGTTGGGTACGTGATTGTATTTGTTTACTTTGATCCATATTGAATGCACAATAGATCAGTATGGATAGTTACATTTACTTTAGGCTTTACATAACTATTTGTAAGTTACTAGAAACAATGATGAATACTTATACTTCTTTGTTTGGTTAAAGGTTAAAGGACATGCAGTTCTTAAAGCTGGACACAGAATACAATTAGCTAAACTTAGCATTAAGCAGCCAGGCTAGCCTTTTCCTCTGTTTTCCAGTCTTTTTGCTAAACCAACCCGATCATCTCTTGGCTCCTTCTGAATGGACAAATTTGAGAGTGTTATTGATCTTCTCATCTAATGCTTGAAAACCTATAAGTGAATTTCCCAGAATCAAATGATTCCTTCAATGCCAAGTTTCCTCCACTGATATAATGTTCTCTCCTCTTTATAGCCTGTCTCTATGGTCAAAAAAGCAGAGCATGAATCAGACTTCAGATTACAGGCATGACGACAGACTTTAAAAGCTATTGGCTTCCTGAGTCACTAAGTCTAGAGCTGCGGCCCAACACGGGTCACAAGATAAATCTGTAGGATCATAGGAAAAGAGAAAAAAAAGCTTTTTCAATACAAATTCATATTTAATCATATAATAATCGTCTAATCTTTACTTTGTTCTTGTTCATTATAATTAAGGCCAATAAACGTTGCTCAATTCTGCCCAGAATTCATACAGTTCCCAATCTGTCTAAAAATATTGCACATTTATTTGATTGTATATGTTCTTTCTAGTCACATTGCTTTCAAGTTAGGGTCACTCTTTGCTCTAGGGTTTAGCTACTGCTTTCTGTGTTACTAGACTGTCTTTTTATAGAGAACAATTTCTCCACTAAAAATAGCTACGATGAACTACGTTAACAGGAGTAACGTGAGTAATGCAAGTTTTCTCAACTGTCTGCATCACTGGTACAACAAGGAATAACAAAGGTTACAGCTTGTAGCAGCCCCCCGGTGGCCTTTGAAGTTCACTCTACGGTTGTTGTCTCTTCAAGGACAGGAAAAGGTCAGCTCCCCAGACACTGGGCTGGTGATAAAGCAACCATAGGTTCTCTTTTCTAACTAAGGACTTTTGAGAATAGCGACAACATTGGTTCCTGTTCCATTTATTACACTCAGAAGTGATTTGTATCCTTCACTGAGCATATACTGAGTTATTATAGTACAATTAGTTTACCTTTTCATAAAACTTTAAGTTGATAAATCTGAATTGTTCCATTTCAACATGAGATTTGATATAAGACATGGCATAGATTGTAATCAATCATTTTTATGACTACGCTCAAAACAAAAATGAATAAATGTGTGAAGCAGAGAGGCGGCATGGTGATGCTGGGTTCAAACCTGCCGGGAAGCTTACTGTGTGGAGTGCGACATCTCCTTCAGTATGCAGGTTCATCCAGGTGCTTAGGTTTCCTCTTTGCCATCCGTGCTAGGTTATCTGGTCATTCTAAATTAGTTGCGAGTGCGAACTATTGTATCTGAGATATACTGGTTCTCACCAGTTATCAGCTCAGACAGGCTCTACCCCAAAGCAACCTTGGTTCTATCATTATAAAAATGTATCTACATTCATTTATCTTACTTTTCCTCTTTCTTCATATATGTCTTTGATTTTTGTAGGCTAGCCTCCAACTAGACTCGAACCTGTTTAGTAACAGGTTGTTATTGTGTGGCCCAGCCTCAGAAGGAGCAGACTGCAAAACATTCTGGTTGTTACAGGGAATAACATTTTTTCACCATTTTCCCCTCTCAAACTAACCGTGAAGTTTTATCTCTTTGGCATTTTAAGCCTGGACTGATAGTTATATTTATGTGTAAACAGGACACTGCTTCTGGATCAAAGTAATTTGTTGCATGGTTTTTGGTTTTTTTTCCTTTTTAACTAAAACTCCTTGCTCCCAATAAGGTTTGACATGATAGATGTAGAAAAGCAACGAAGCTATAAAACTGAGGGTATTCTTCAGTGGAATTCTAACACAAGCAGCGGCTTTTAATTTTTTATTTTTTTTTCTTGTGATAGCACTATAATTTGGGCTCCTAAACTGCATGTCATCTTATCATCTACACTCAAAGCCTCTTTTGATACAGAACACCAGCGCTCTTCAGCTACAAGCTCAGCAAGGGTCAGCCAGTCTTAAATAAATATTGCGGCACTTAGAATTAACTATATACTCTACTGTCAGGCAATGTTAAGTCTAAACTGATACCTAAATAAACGGATGTACCTTACAAATGCAACGACTACTAAAATTCATGGTTTGTTTCTTTCACTGATTTTATACAACAAAAATTATAATTGTGATTCAAACACAATCGCCTCTTGTGTTCTCCATGTCAAAAATCCTTTAATGTATGTTCCCCTTTTCACGCTGTCATTTAATTGGTGGTATAAAATACAAACGATCATGCTGATAACGTTTATACAAACAGCAGTTCCAATGCAGAGCTTGCAGTGCTGGAATTGAAACTTAACCTGGAGAACTAAGTATCCCTTTCACCCCTGGTGAACACACGCATTGATGGAAAGCAGGCCAGTGGTTTTGAAAGCGCAACGGTTTAACAAGCACTGACATTACAGGGGTCCAACTCGCTCTCGCTCACAAACGAACACATTCATGCACACGGTCTCCGGCTTCCTTATTGGCCGTCCCATCCTCAGCTTGTGCAGCTCTCGGAGCAGTGAGATGGGAGACAGTGGGTGCAGTGTGGGGGGACTGGCCTCGCTCCAGAAACTCTCCAGAACATTCCATTGAGAGACCGTCGGCTGGCAGGCTGGATGGTTGCTGGTAAACAAGCTAAACAACAAACAACAACGCAGGCTCTACATAATTCCTACGGAGATAAAAAATCCATTGTGAAAAGGAGATTAACCCATGTCATACTGTTCCTGTGATCTCTGACAATTCTGCCTCAATTTGCAAATAAAAGAAAAGGTCTGCTTTCAAAGGCTTGATTATGCTATCAGTGGAGAGCTGCTCTGCTGATTCTATTACGGTATTTGGGATAATTTTACAGGGATAAGTGCTCATTTTACGGTTCTGAACCATCAGTTTTGTAATGAATGTTATGCTTGTTTGAATGTTATAACTCGCCTATCAGGGTGGATATTCACTTCAGTGGCACGGTACTTGAAAATGCAGTGCTTGTCCTTCAGCTGTATTCCTGTCATAAAAGGCTGTAAAGCGCTGCCACCAACAAAATAAATTAGCAAACGCAAACACCAGCTGTTGACCAGACAGCGTATGATTTGTTTCCAGTTGGCTTCTTTTTTTAATGGTAAGTTTTTGTAAGCAGTTATTGCAGATCTGTTTGATAGCTTGATGATGTAGCAGCAGGGGTTAAATGAGGATTTGCAATACATTGAGCTCTCACTGCTGTTTTCACACTAGTTTGCAGCCAAGACAGTAGTGGCGTTTTTTGTAACTAATGCCGATTCACGCAGTATTAAGAAACCTAATGAGCACAACAGCATAGACAACAAATTCATTTACTTTGAAAAAAATAAGTTACCTTGAGTTATTAATGGTCTGTGCGGTCAACGGATTCTCTCATAAAATAAAACCGGCTGACCCTACGAGGAAAAGGCTCTCCCATTCATTTCTAGTTAGCTGCTGTCAATCATGCGGAGCTTGGCTAACTTATTGAATCTTCACACTAATTGCTGCTGTTCCACACACATCAGACATGGCATTTTGTGCTGTAGTAGCACAGAGTGGGCGGCAAGAGCCAACAGTCATTTCAATTTAGAAAACTATGGGGCTGAGTCACGGTTTAGTAGAGTATAAATCACTTTCAACAACAGAAAACTGACTGTAGCTGCTATATACTGGGGTCACGTGAAACACATTATGGAAATATACAGCTAAAATTAATTTCTAAGAATCATGTGTTGACATAGTGTGAATGAAAATGAAAACTGAATATTTAGGAAATTTCTTTCCAGAAGTTGAAAACAAATATGAAGCTATATAGCCTTGCAGAAAAAGCTATTTTGGCTCTGTCCAAAAGTAAAAATAACCTCTCTCTGTGCTTTTAACTTCTCAAGTATTACACATTTGATTTCATTTATGTAATCCATGTAAAAACTTATGAAAAAATCAAATGCCTGCCTGTGCCAGTCATAGCTGTTCCCTGCAGCTTTAAGTTTCCTGGATGTAGTCTGAATGAACAACACCACGTTAAAAGATAAAAATTCAAAAGTGAAGAGTGAAAGTGAAGAGCCTCAAAGCAGATCATCATCCGTTACTTCATATTCAGGGCAAGTGATGTTAACCAACAACAAATTATATGCAAACAGTCTTGTAAACTTGCACTTGTACTGCAAAGCAACGCCACTAACTTATTCAACTGCCTGAAAACACAACACAAACTGCTCTACAATGAATGCATCAAGGCCAAAAAAGACAGTGCACCGGCTGTTAGAGTGAATCATTCAACATCAAACATCCATAAAAGCAAGCCTGTGCAGTTCACAAACTCGCATTGAAATCCCTAAGCAATCGCATTCGGCCAAAGATATATATGTCCACTAAACATGGTGAGTAATGAAAGCTTCAGGAAAACTTGAATGAACAAAAGATATGTTATTCCCTCGCGCAATTATTTTCCAAAGTGACAAAACCTGCACTGTACGCAAAACGTTGGGGAACAAGAGAGGGATCTCACAGATGTCAAGTACTTGCTACAAGTTGCAGTCACATCCATCATTCAGGTACAATGAATGGAATGAAAGACTATATTTTCCTTTTAGGGAGGTAGTAGGAAGTGCACTCAGGTCAATAAACGCCAGCAAAAGAGGAAGGTTTAAGTAACAGTAAAGTAGCACAGTGTAAAGGTGAGAGCAGTGCCCTGATTATTTAATCTTGGTACTGTTGGTAAAGTTTTGGTACTTTTTTCCAAAGAAATGCACTGAATGAATAGAGAGGACCACATTTAGTTTGCTGCAAATATTTGTACCTTGGCAACAGTGTAACACAACATGGATGTGAAAGTGGTGTTATGTTTACAAGGCTGTGCAATAAACACATTTTTCTTACTGAAAATCATTGAATAACTGCAATAATGAATCTCAATATATTGATCAAAATAATCATGACAGTCATTTTAGCTGTATCTGAAATTATTTGGTAATATCCATTCACACCACATATTCATAGAAATGTGTTACAGATTTAAGCTTGTACGCTCCCCCAACAATCATTCACTAAAGTTGTTTGGCAAACACTTAGTTTGAGTTCATATAATTATGGTTATTTTGTTTTAATATAGATTATGACTAAATTATGGCACTTACATTTGGTTGTTTACAGTGTTTCATGTTTGTTTTTTTCACCGATACCTATATGTTGCATTGATTATTTGTTCTCGGTTTTCTTGAGTTACCTGCCCACTGGTCCAATACAACTGAGGTTAGAGCTGGCTTATAGGCAGAGGTCAGCTAGATGGACTGCACCATATGTTTTGACCAGTGGGTGAGAACGGGATTTCTTAAATGTAGGTATTGTCCCTGTGGTTTCCCTCTTTGCATTTAAAATGGTTTACTCTGTTAGTATATATGCTGAGCTGATCAGCTCTTTGTTATTAAGTAGGGTTTTTTTGTATAGGTCTGTCTATTTGATCTCTTTCATGGGCCAACTTATTTAAAGAAAAATACTATATTTTCATAGCTACAAATTTTTGATGTAATGTTTGGTGTTTTTGTGGTATAATAAACCCATATTTTGAAAATGTAATTGAAAATGCATTTCCTTTGACTGCTTGGTCCCTTACACCATAATTCTGCATGTGTATACACCTGGATTATTGAACGTTTATTTAGAATAAAAACTGAAAGTTGACATTTTTTAATTAGTGAGCTTCCCAGGTGTCAGCGGGTTGTTTTAGACTGAGTCAGAGCAGCTGCTTCCATCTGTTTCTGGTAGCTGTTTTGTGTTATACTATGCACTATGTTACACTTCTTTGCTGAAACTTGTGTTTAGGATTCAACTCTTAGAAGGAAAGTATAAAAACATCTAAATTCTGAAGTATTTTTCAGTGTTTAAAAATGACTATTATATTCTCATTTACCTTTAAAAATCAGAAATATTGTTGCAATTTCTATATAATCAAAATCACGTGAGTTGGAGGAATTGTAATGTCTTTGTAAATATCTTGGTAAGTGACTATATCAGAGCGGTTGTTGTTTTTGGGCTGGTTTTTTTTGTTTGTTTTTATTTCGAGAAACAGTGCTAAAAGACATGAGTTGCACTTTGATTGTAGCACTGCTAGACACCCACCACAGCAAAAGACATCACCAGCAGAAAACACAGATAGATTAAACATCGACTAGAAGTTAGAAGTGATTGAATCTCACTTTTATCGATTTCCCAACCCCTGCGGAAAAGCTGTGTGATGCATGCAAATAACCAAGTCTTTGGATGTGAGTATTTGACCAACTGTACGGTCTAAAATACACACCTCCATGCATATGTTATGATTACACATTTATATCTGTTTGCATCTTTAGATCTGTACTTTATATGCGTCTTTGAAAGCATGAGCACGTTGTCTGTGTGCTGTTTCCATGTGTGTTATTCTGGGTTTATGTGTATGCAAGTGATTTTGTCTACTTCTGTGCATCTCCAGATGAATGCATTGGCATTCTAGTGTCTATCTATTATGTGATTCTGTGCCCGTTTGTGTGCATTTCTTTGTACTTCAGTTGTTCTCTTGTGTGTGTGTGTATGCCCATGAGTGTCTATGTCTCATCAGGATGAGCAGACTTTCTTTGTATTCCCCAAAGTGGGTGTTGTGCTGCAGGTTTAGGTTCTTTAAGAATTCATAATGGACCTGTGATTAATGAGTAAAAACACAAGTAACAACAGGAGGTCCTACAGAATGATTGAACCCAACTGAGTCTGCTATTGTTAATATGTACGCTTTAGTAAGTAATGCTGAGGATAAAAAGCCCACCCTGCATGATATCTCTATCAAACAGACCTTCTACACAGACGTGCACAACAATTAAGACATCCTCTTCTCATTATTGCCATTGCTCTTCAAGCATCTGTCTGTGCCTGATCCTTGACAGTTTAGATGTGAACCTGAAGTTGTATTCAGTGCAGTGTCGTTATACGCACATGGGACTGAACACAGTCAACTATTATCGCAACATGAATTCTGTTTGTGCCAATTTAGCCACCACATCTTTTGATTACGATGGCACTGTGCAAGTTTATTGTTACGCTCTTTAACAGATGTCAGGCGGGACAAAAAGCCCCAAGCAGACAGATGATAACACGGGTTGTAAAACTAATTTACAGTTTGGTCAAATGATCTAAACATTCTGCAAATGTCTATAATGAGTCTTCATTGTTGGGTTTCTGCTTGTGCTGCATGTTAACAGATAACAGCTTTGAACTGTCAGAAAAGATTCTAAAAATAAAGTTCAATTCAATCTCATCTTGAGCGTTAGACTGAATGTCACATCTTACTTTACGAAGTGAAACCCAGGTGTTATCACGGTAAGTAAGAAATCAAACCACTGATTCATTTTCCCTCAAAAATAACAGGTTAAACAGGACTGAATCACAGGGCAAAAACTCGAAGCAAACAAATGTATCTTATTATAACACACGTAATCTTTTAGTTTGCGAACTCCTCCATCAGATCCATCAGAAGCTGAGGAACCAAAATTGGTACATATGTGCATGTTAGACCCCTAAAGGTTCTCATCTATATCAGTTATTATGATGTCATTATGTTGGCTAACACACACATAGACCATTAGACGCTACCACCTGCCTCCATCTCACCCTATCGCTAAAATCCTCCTCTGTCACACCAACCCTCTGCATGTTCTCCTTCACTACATCCATGAATGTTCTTTGCAGTCTTCCTTTTTTCCTCCTGCCCGCAGCTCCATATTCAACATTCTTTGTCCAATAGATCCATTATCCCTCATCTGCTCACATCCAAACCTTCTCAGCCTTGTCTCTCTAACTTCTTTCTAAACCGCTCCAACTCATCCACCTTGGATGCTCCTTGCAACTTCACTCTTATGTCTGTCTCCCTCTCTTTCACACATGTATTTTGTCTTGCTTCTATTGTCTTTCATTCCTCTTCTCTCCAGAGCATACCTCTACCTCTCCAGGCTCTCTTCCTCCTGCTCTGTACTCTCACCACAGAACACAGCATCATCTGCAAACATCATAGTCTATGGAGACTCCTGATTTAGCAACTGTAAGTGGGCAAGCCAGGCCTAGCAAACTTAGCCTGCATTACTCTGGAGTACACAAATGGTGCTGCTCCTTGCTTCCATGTCTATAGGGATGACAAGTGTTTACCAGCAGGAGCACATTAAACATAACACAGCAAGAATTGCAGAAACTCAGTAAAAAAAAAAAAGGGAAGTTAAAAAGAAAAACATATGCATTTGTTTTAGTGGGTGTTTGCCAGACCTTGAAGTGCCACTTAGCACAAGGGGCTTTTAAGACTTCTACAGTCCTTAAAACACATCATCAGGTTCAAGTTTTACCACCAGTTTAAGCTAATTAACAGCAAAAATCTACTGGTGACCATTTGAGCAATTAAGTCATCAAAAATCACTGATGTCAGGTTCAAATGAGATGAACAAAAGTGCAAGCACAGAAAGCTTGACAGAAATAGCAACAGTAACTAAATGAGGCCTTGCCAGTAGCTGATAGCATGCTGATAGCAGATAGTATAGTATAGAAGTATCCCTTGAAAGCACTCTACCCATGTAATAAAGCCAAGAAAAAGTGATTCATAGGTGATTCTTCACCTTCACTTTTAGACATTCCCCAAAAATAACAATCCCACAACTCTCTCACCTGCTGAGAGGATCACACACTCATGACAGCCCTCTTGCTCCTTTCCTTCTCAGTTCTCCGCCTCCCACCTTCTGCACCAATGCCAGGCCAATATTTTATTCTCCTTTTAAATATTTCATTTTCATTTTAAATAATTCGCTCTCATTTTTAGCACTGGCAAAAGCCACAATGTGCAGCCGAGCCCACACACACGCGCTGCACAAACACACACAAAATGAGGCGTAAAGTTAATTAGACATGGAGCTGAGAAAGAGCGTCTTCCTGCTGTGACACAATCATCTACACTGCACCTCTAGGGAAGAGAGGGCTTGGAAGTATATGTGTGTGTGTGTGTTTGTGCATTAATATGCGCACAAATACACCCCCACATAAGCTTACATACATCTAAACAAACGTATAAATGCATGCAAGAGAAGCAAAATATAAATCAGAATACACTGACAGAGAAACACACATACAGAGCTAACACAGCATCTCCGATTCAATTCAGTGCTGTGAAACTACCTAAATTACAACAACATGCAGAGTTCAATCATTATCAGGCATCATAAACTTCTCTCAGATGCTACATAAACAGTTCAGTGAAGATATTTCATCGACTACCTCCCCTAACATTCTCTGCCTTTTTCTTGCCAGCCTTTAATGTCTTTCTTTCTTTGTATCAAGGTAAAGTCAGACTGCTGCATTTTCTTTCGGTCCCTGTCTGGTAATGGTAAGGCATGGACAAACGGTTCCTCAGAAGAGTTACCTTGTGATGTCCTGTTGTTTACCCTGCCACATGTATCCACAGCTCAGCCATGCTTTGAATTCAGAACAGCCTTTTTAGGTCCACACACCCCACAAACTCTTTCAGTGCGTGTGTGTCTCTTTATACTCTCACAGTAAGAGTTTGACAGGAAAAAAACGTGTTTGAAATAATGCATGATGCAATATTGCTATATGATGTAATAACATTTTACATCATTATGTAATAACAACCGCATTCTGTCAAACTCTGATGAATGTTTTAATGAAACAGCCTGAATGCAACATGTAATACATGATTGTATATTGCTTTTCAATGGTAAAAATGTGCTTGTTATGTAATAACCAATCAAAATTCATTAATAAAAATTGTTCTCAGTGTTTTAATAACACAAGTTAACATCCCTCTATATTAAGTAATGCAATCATCATCAGGTCTCTTGTAGTATATGCATAGAACTGATACAAGACGCTAGGTGTTTCCACTGGAACGGGTCTTGGGTAAGGACCCAAGCACCTGCAAGATCCATGTCAAGGTCTTTAACTCATCTGTGATGACGACGATCTAGCAGGTGTGTAGAGCACACCACGGTCGCTTCCATCCTCGTAGCAGGGTTGAATTGTTGGACTGCTTTAGTAGAATTGTCGGGAGGTAGCTGCTGAAAATGTCCAGACCATCGCACTTGCCACAGAGAGGCAGGGGGTTACTGTGTTCTC
Organism: Tylochromis polylepis; assembly: GCA_015107715.1. NCBI lineage: Eukaryota > Metazoa > Chordata > Actinopteri > Cichliformes > Cichlidae > Tylochromis > Tylochromis polylepis. The sequence goes on from VVHJ01052408.1 coordinate 10,446, forward strand.
ATTCTGAGATCCGCTGTGAAATGCACTCAGCTGTTGTGAGCACTTGAGAGGCGAATCCATCCAATCGGGCTCAGAGGGTCTTGTTTAGTGGACACATCTACAACTTGAACAGGAAAATACAGAGAACTGAGGGACTATAGATGCAGAGCTTGTTTTATGTGGAGACTGAATGAGGTTTCCACAGTAGCTTCTACAGATTTAAGATCTCCAGTTTCCGAGAGCAGTGAACCCATGAACATGGGTCCAAAATGAATATGTGGAGGATGAAAGCTGTCTTCAACAAGAATTAACTTTGCTTTTGGCTAGTTCACCTTCCGGTCAGTTTGTTTGCTTCAACTTGAAATATGAGCAGCGTCTCTCTCAGGTGGTCGATTGTCATGCAGCGCATTATTAAACACGCTCTACCACAATTCAAAATGACCCACTGCACCCCTCCACCCACCCATTTACTCTTGGAAACATATTATTGGAGACACGATGTTATGGTTACTAAGTTCCCACAACAATCTTTTTAGCAAACCTCTTTGCGATCCACAATACGTATCAGTTCTGTAAATAGTCCTCAATGTCCTCACAGTGCCCTGACACTAAAATTCCACCCTAAACTGTTTATTTATTCATGATCTACTTCTTAAGACCATTGTTCTGGCAAGACTAAAAAGGCTGGCTCTGGTTGGTTGGCCAAGGTCACTTCATGGGTTTCTGCAGACATTACGAAAATATTGAAAAGTCCCAACATTTCACAAGATTCTGGCAGAAAAAAGTACCATAAATCATTTGAAGGAAAAGCTTAGCATCACTTGCAAACATGCCCTGAGCTTTCAGACAGAAAAAAAAAAGTAGCATGTAAAATATCCTAGAAAAATAACAAATAAATCACCAATCGCAATCAACAGTTTCTGTTGATAACTTTGAGTGGCCTTTTAACCCCCCTCTCTTCTATTTGATTCCTTCTCTCCCAAATCTGTGCTTCTAAAACTGCGTTTTCCCTTGTTACACCTTATTATCTTTATTCCTGTAATGTTCTTTTGCATTCAAATAGTCAGGGTCACTGAGAACAAAGATTATAATGAAACACTTGTGCTGTCCTTGTGTGAGGAGAATAACTGAAGGAAAATAACAGAGCAAAACAAGGGAGGGGCTCAGGAGAGAGATGTCCAAATGTTTGTTTATGCCTAATTGGGACACAGATGGGCCAGTGGCCATCTCGGATAACATTCAGTATGAAGACGAGGGAGAGGTACGTGAGGGTATGAAACAACAGATGTCACAGAGGTACTGCAGAGATGAGGAACATGAGGGGGTAGGGGTTAAAAAGATAGTGGAAGTACAAGAGGGGGAAGTAAAAGAGGGTGAGAGAATATCAAGGCTAAAACTGAGGAAAAAGGGAATGAAAGAAGCAGAGCGATGAATTAAAGTAGGAGTGGGACCTCAGGGGAAGCGGATATCCAGTAATTAAACAACAAGACTTGTGTGCAATGTGTGGCCGCACTACAGAAGTCCTCATGCCGCTCCCCACTGAGCAACATTCAAAACAACACATTGCATCTAATTAGAGAAACATATTAGACATAGCATTCCTACTGAACCTGCCTAGTAGGCTCATAAAAAAGCTGAAGTAATGCACAAGCATACATAAAAGGGCATATCCGACAAATATGCTAATACGTTTCATCGCATTGCTAGTGCATTGCCCAGAGCTAGAGGGGCTGATATGAATACAAAGATCAAAGTTGGTGATGAAATGGACAAAAAATAAAAAATAAATTTAAAAGGAGGCAATTGCATGAAATGAACCTACTCGTACCCGTCTGCTGCAGATAAACGGCAAGCCAACGCTCACAGCTTTGCTGTGTACAGTAAATAAAAAGTGGTGGGAAAGATTCACTTTCAAGGTGACTTTCTGACTTGGGATGAATGTCAGTCTGTGGCATTAACTGAAACAAGACCTCCTGTCAAAATGATACAAACAGCGAGCAGTAATTTACACACTGTAGCATCAGTAGCTAAACTGAAACAGCTTTCAATTACTGTTTTAATCTCCACTGGGGCTAAATTGCAAAGTAGATGCATTAAAGCTGAAATCTGGGGAGCGTAATTTAGGCCCAGCACTTTCAGTGTCATTAGCAGGCAACTGGACACGGATGAGCCAGGCAAAAAGTTTAAAAATTCACCTTATTTTGTTTTAAGTAATTAAAAAAACAAAACAATGAAATAAAGGGATTTGGTGAAAGAGACTTCAACAAAAATATTTGCTTATTACAATTAGGACTAATATCAGATTTCTATAATTTTACAAAAAACTCAAGTTGTAATTAGAGGGTGATCACTCAGGATGATCCTAATTCATTAGCTGTTTAAACGAGAGAAAAAACAAGTCGACTACTATAAAAAAAATTTAAAAGATAGAAAACATTTATAACAATCTAATGGAAGGAGTTAAACATTAGCCAAACAAAAATTGTGTGTGTTTCAGGAGCTTATATAGAATTGTCAGTCAAATCCCTTGTTAATCAAATCATGTTTTATATGTCCAGTTCATTATGACACTGTCAATTTAAAAAAAATAAAAATAAAAAACAAACAAACAAACATCAAAGTGCAGCAAAATTGCACCAGTTAGCACAAATGTCCTCTCTTTACTTATCACCATGCATCTACAACTTCCCTTCACAGAGAGAGAAAGAGAGGAGCAACCATCTGTAAGGTTCGCAGCCCCGGTTAGTGGGCCGTGGCACCATGTCATCTTTCAACCAGCAACTGTTGTTGTACGTAATTAAAAAAGGAACAATAGGTTTAACCGACTAGCAATTCTGGTGCCGACTAGCAAGGGCAGCAATATTTACATGTCCGGTCAACTGGTCGCACAAATCCCAAGCAATCGTATTATGGGTGATGATGCTGTTGGATGATGATGATGATGATGACTAGGGTCGGGTAGTGGGCAAAATTGTTAAAGTTGAAAATCAGATTAAAAGAATCAGTGCACATTTATTGTGTTGACATGCTGACAGCAAATAGAGGGGAACAACTGAATGCAACGTGGACCGCCATTCTTCTCGTCTGACAGCACTTTCAGACTGAGCAGCACCTTCATTCATGTTTAAGTTAATAAAATATCCAAAAAAGAAGAACAGCTACGCTTACTTTCTGTGTCTCTGTCAGCATTCTTACAGAAACTAAGGCTGGCTGTTTGATAGGGTGGATGTGAGTCAGGTGGTAGAGTGGGTAGATTGTCCACCAATCAGAAGGTCTGTGGATCAATCTCTGACTCCTCATACCTTGGACAAGACACTCATCCCAGAATTGCCCCCAATGCATCCATCAGAGAGAGTGTGTGTGCGTGTGCGTGTGTGTGTGTGTGTGTGTATGAATGTTAGAAAGCACTTAGCTATAGATAACAGTGCTGCGTGAATGTGTGTGATGGGGTGAATGAGATTTGTAGTAGAAAGCACTTTGAGTGCTCAACTGAGTAGAAAGGTATTATACAAGTACCCCACCATTTACCAAAGGGAGACGAAGTTCAGAAACTCGAACTGTGAGACAATGAACATCTATATACCTGCTTATGTATCCTATGGGAAGCAGTAAAGACTGACGTGGCAATGACTCCATTAAAGACTACAGAGACACAACCAAAAAGATCAATATTCCTCCTCACCCTCCTTCATTCAATCAGAGGAAAATTCATTATGATTCTCCCCAGCTGTCCATCAACCACTCCCACCAGACTCGGGTGACTTGTCTTGCTTTTTTTATTTATTTATTTATTTTTTAACACATTAGCAAAAAACTTCCAGTGCCTTGTCACTCTCTCAACTCCAGCTTTCAATTTCCTGTGGGTGGCTGACGTCTGCTGGCTGTCAAAGCAGCATGATGCTGGATATTTCATGTCAGTGTTATCTGTTTTAAGCGGGGCGGGCTAGGTTGTGGTTTTTCTACTGGGGACCCTAAAGCTCTTGGGAAGAAGTACAGAGAAGAGCGGGAGATTGAAGTCACTCCAGCTCCCGCCTCAGAAACTGACAGCTGAGAGATTAGTGGTTAATTTAGTCAGACTAGTTGACTGGCATGCAGGGAACAGCCCTCGAGCCAATCAGTTTCGTTTGGTTGGAAAACAAGAGGAGAACTACCTCAGCCTCTAGGGAGAGCTCAGTAGAAGAAATCAGACTGTAGCCAAAAGCAGCAAGAATACTTCCTGACTCCACGGCTTCTCATCCCTCCCGCACATCTGGAAAGGCTAGATAAGGAGCATGTAATGAAAACAATATGGTGATTGACACCTAGCTTGCTGTGTGCATATTTAAAGCTTTGCAAATTTCCAATTTCAGGTGCAGAAAGATGCGAAGAAAAAAAAAAGTAGATCAGAGGGGAGGAAGATACAGTATGTGACACTTGAGAACGAAAGCAACAAGGAGAGAAAAACACAAGGGAAAAGAAATTTGCATGGTGCATTTTCAAAATGTCACGCCTCAGTAGGAACATAAACACCATTCTCTGACCTCACCACTGGGGGCAAACACACACACACACACACGGGGCGAAATAGCCACACACACACACACACACACACCACCACCACCACTCCACATAAACACCACAGCATTTGCCTTTGATAGCTCCATCAAAGAGAACTTTCAGATTTTCAAAGACATGGAAATAGCTCTTGAGTTACATCAAACATGAAAATCACATCAAAAGGAAGGGCGAGAGGAATTTTCACCTGGAGTAGGTCATCGTAATCTAATTTATTTCAAATTTGGACTACTTGTGTCATCCTTACAAATGTCCCATTTACTGTTACTGTCACATTTTGTTTTCAGTTCAAATTCTTACTGAAGTTGGTTTATGTGCCTTCTCACCATGAATAGATGAGAAGATGCATACGAGATGGTAAATATGAGGCTCCCAAGCAACCAGGAAGCTGAACACAAAGCCCGGAAACTGCAAGCACAAGTTTTTCCAGGAAATATATTTGGTAGTGAACTTTGGATGTTATTTTTGTTTTTCTGACCCGGCAAACTTTTTTTTTTTTCTTATTTGATAATCTGATGGAAATAAAGCCGAGATAATTTTCCCAGAACTCTCTCGATTAGGCCCTTCTAACCTGAACTGTTGTTTCACTTTTGTTTTGCATCCTCCAACAACAGGGATTTTTGTTTTGTTTTGTTTTTTGCAGCCTAAAGTTTCGACAGTTCTTCCTGTGTCTACCCTTTCAGCTTTCATATCCAGTAGTAAACAGCATGCAAACAAATCTAAAGGCCAGCAGTGTCACTGTTCAACAGCCTCTCCACTGAACCATCAACATTTACCTCTTAATGACCAATTGCCCTTTAGACTAATGTGTTGGTTTATTCTTATCATAGTTGTTTTTGTTGTTGTTGTTTTTAAGAAATATGATTTACACTCTTTCAGCAGCACTGGAAAAATAAATTATGCATGTTCGGGCAATGATTTATTACACTCAAATGCACAAATAATAGCCCCCGTGCCTTTCATTGAATAATTCTGGCAGAAAACATATCATTTCCATTTGGTTTATTCGCACCATGGTACTCCTGCATATCTTTTTTTAAAGCAAATATCAATAAAAGCCAAACAGACTTTACCCAAAGACTGAAAAAAGTCCTTTATATTTTATTTCTAATATTTGCGTCTTTATAACTGTCTAAAAACCAGCTCAGGTGTAAGTTCCCTTTTCACTACTATGTCTTTGGTAAAGTTACCACAAACACAATTCTAATGGGTTTAGTTTAATTGTAGCTGCTGTGCTTTGGCCGCTGACCCACCTGGCAGTCGGATGATGAATGAGAGGAGGAATGAGCACTCTTATATATCGCAGTGAGGGAATGAGGGACAGGAGACATCTGAGAGGATGAGGCAGCGTTGTGGCCTTAGGCATTTGGTGTGTGTGTGTTTGTGTGCGAGCGGTAGAGAGAGAACACACGAACCTACGAATAAATACAAACCAGACAACCAATATTTGACTGCAAAATAAAGGCATTTCTCCCCTGGGTATTTGTTATAGCCCCTCTTTTATTTATATAGTATATTATTTAGTGTCTTCCTCTCACCCCTAGGTTTTGTGTAGTTGGCCATTTTTCAATTGGTTGTGTCAAACTAAGCTGGCAATAACAGGCTTCACATTTGATTTTTTTTTGCACATATATATGATTTGCTGCACCAATCACAGCTTTGCAGCAGCTGGGGGACTCTAATCAGGAGGTACCTACAACTTAATGAGCATCTTCATGATTGAACCCAGACCTCATTTCATATTTATACACTTATATGAATCCTTAGATGAAAGCGCCTGCGGATGAGGAGGGAATAAAGCTGAATTTTGGAGTCATTGTTCAATTTAATTTGTCTGTCGTTTATCATTTCCGAAAGTTAAACCGCTGCAGAAGTTTTCTCTGCAAACTTTTCACAGCTCGTGCGCACACACTGCTGAAAGCACTGCTCATCAAACCATCTCTTTTGCCATCTCAGTTCAGTTGGCACTTGTATTCTGGCGCTGTCATCATTAGCACCACTTGCCACAGAGATGAGTCTGCCTCACTATTAGCTGGCAGCCGCCCTGCAGCATCAGAAGGCTGAAGGGTTAAATATTTCTGGCCGGGACACTGGTTAGAACTTAGAGAGGCAGAGAAGGCTCAGAGAGAAAAGGAAACATTAGGGATGAACTAGTGCAATCAGCCCAAGGCAAAGCAGAGGCTGAGCAGGGTTCAGTGAATTAGCACCATCTCTTCCCAGCATAGATCAATGGAGCATTACCGTAAGAAATAAGGGGCGACGGAAAGAGGGAGGGATGGCGGAACAGAGGCGGGGGGCAGAAGACTGTGAGAAAGAGACAGTAACGAACCAAAAATTGGTCTCTGCCCTGAGCATGCTTTCTCTCTCTATGTATCCCTTTTTCTTTTCTTCTCTCGAATCAAACAGGAAGATCACAGATTCAGGATGGCAGGTTTCCAGCCAATAATCAATGAGAAAAACTATCTGAATACAAATGAAGGCCTGATTATGGGTTTAATGAATTAGGAGGTTACGAGGCTAATAGCACTATTGTACACTCACAGTTAAGCAAGCCCACACACATAAAATCAAATGTAATTTTCCACAATCTCAGGCTAATTTCCATTGAAATTCAGACATTTTTTTTTCTTTGTCTTGGACAAGAAGCCTCTGGGTTTTTTTTTACTGCTTTTGGCCTGCCACTATACTTCCCTGCAGTTTAAGAAGATTCTAGCAAAGCATTTTGAGATGCAGAAGAAATGACCTTCAGACACACTGGACACATTATATTCATGTGCCCATATTCATGTCTTTTGCAGGCTTTTTTCTGGGGTTTTTTTTCCTGTTTATTTTTGTGCATACAGCCAGCAAAATCTAAACAAGCTTTTTTTTTTTTTTTTTTTTTTTTTTTTTACCA
>VVHJ01052409.1:5292-26447 GCA_015107715.1 Tylochromis polylepis
GATAAAAGTAAAAAAAAAAGCATTAAGGTAAAAAAAAAACCATATTTATTCATCTACAGAGCTGCTTGCAACCTGTTTTTCTTTTCCTTCACTGTTACTTTTGTCACTACAAGATAATTTCTTGACAACAAAAATGAGACCAAAAGACATTTTGAAGAAAGTTTTATTTTTAGTTAACAAATAGAAGTAAATGTTCCAAAAAGGAAAAATTTATTGTTTTACTGCAAATTCTTCTTTAGCAAAGCACTGACTCTCAAACTGTACAGCAGCTGGCTGCTGTTGCGCTCTAGTTATCAGTAACCCCTTTATACTCACGGCTCAGTGTCAGTACTGTTATCTGTCAATACTGTTATCGGATTTAAGCCGCCTACATCATGAAACTCATGTAACTGAAACTGCTTCCAGGACGTTTCACCTAATGCCAACTGGTCAGTGTCAGGGTTTTTTAGCCAACACGATGTGGCATAAAATCACACGTGAGAAGGAGAAAATGCACTGAAAATTGGTGTAATGTGTTACTGAGATGCTATTTTATGATACAAGCTCTTGTGGTTCTTGGAAAATATATTAAATATGTTAAAGTCATCTATAAATTTCAAGATTTATACAAATGACCAGATCAAATAAAATAAATAAAACCAAATCAAACTTTCAGTAAGGAGAAGAGCTAAAGCTATTTTAACTAACCTGTTTTAACTGGGTTAAAAAATAAATTCAACATGAAGTGCCAAAAACTGCAGTTCCTCAACTGGACATTTGAGACTGGCTCCCAATCCCCATAGACGCCTATGTTTATAGCTTGATCTTTGAGGATCAAGCTTTCATTATTTCAATAATCATGTGAAACTGAACAGCAAGTAAGAACCAGAGTCATAGTTTAACATTGTTAGTTGTAAGTTTACAGTTTTCGATTTCAGAGTATATTCAGTATGGAGCATATTTTTTATTTTAGGTTTTATTGCTGAAAAATATTTTCATTAATTTCATTCTTAGCTTTTGTTTTCACACCAAAATTAAAACATTTTCTGTGAATCAATTTATTTTACTTTAGTTAGTTTAGTTTAAGGAGGATTCTCAACATTTTAAGCTTCAGCGCTCTCACCTCTCATTCACGTTGAAGCATATTGGGGATGCATTGCTTCGTCTTGGTGCTTGCACAGAAATCGTGTTGAAAATTAAGAGAAAAATACAAAATTAAGTGGAGAACAATAATGGCCCCACACAGGAGTTGAACTAACATCTCCTGGGTTTGAATCTTTTTGAGTATGCCTCCACTTTGCTTTTATCCTGCATGTGAACATTTTTTTTTTGTTATTAATAGTATTTTATTAGAAAGGCAAATAGACTGGTACTAACACAGTGCTGTTCTACTAATTTTTCATCTCAAGTTTTATTCGCCCAAACACATTCATACTTTGTTTTTATTTATACCTAAGAATTAATTTCTAATATTCGCACTCGGATGGTTGCATCGGAGCAACTCAGGGCCTGAGGATACTTGCACAGGAGGAGCCGGGGATCGATTCACCAAACTTACAGTTGGTTGATGACCTGCTCTACCACCTGAGCCACAGCCGCCCCCCAAAGACAATGTGTTTTCCTCCAAAAGTAACCGAGAATGCAGTTGTGTTGTTTGAAAACACAATTTATATCACATTGGTAGAGGAGTTGGCTGCCAGCGTTACAGGCACTTTCTATTTCTTGGACAACAGCAGTTTTCAGAGAGTGCTTCTTGACTGACAGGTCAACCACACCCTTAATTGGTGGAGAACTCCCCGGTGTCCAATTTAAGCAACTCCTGCTCTCTGTACTGTCTGCCATCGCTGTGCGGCTCAGGTGGGAGTCTTGTCAAGGAGCTACTGATCCCTCTTCAGCACTCTGCTCAGAGTCAATCACACACATATTACAATTTTAATCCACTCCTACTACACTGTATAGAACAAGAAAAAAACAAATCTGCCGATTTGGCAGTTTTATTTTCATTTTCTCTCTTTTTTTCCTTTTCTTTTTTTTTGGCCAGAACAGTATAAAACTGCAGATATACCCTGGACATTGGGTGTGCTTCAAAAATTCAAACCAACTGTGCATCAATCCAGAACCCAGAACAGCTTCATTTATAAAACTGCACAGCAGCAACAAGCATTGCCATGGTCCTGTGCAATTACTATATAAGAGACTTTAACAAGATGGCTATCAGCAATGAGCATTTGATTAATGTTGTGCCCTCAGGACTTGCAGCCTGCAGTGGATGTGGACTAAGCTGAAACTCATTGGAAGGCAGCTAACGTAGTCACTAATCAGCCCCAGAGCTGCAGAATGTGTGTGTGCATGTGTGAGTGTGTGATCACGCCGGGATCTGGTGGGCAACAAGTAGACATTTCATATTAATGGCATTCCTGGGAAGAAGTGTTAGCTAAGCCGTGGGCCCACAGACTTAAAACACAATTAATGTGATCCGCAGCAGCAGGTCCTGGCCCGCATTTCTTTTTCTCTCAATCAGCCGGACGACACTTTATCTGTCCCGTGTCCACTAATCTAATCAGCTGGGTGATTGCTCTTTCTCCCTATTTGGGTCCAGTGCGTGATATTTAAGAAAACAAAACAAAACAATACACGACTCAGCTGCAGGGGCTAACCCTGAGAAAAATCATGCTCTGGATCCTCAAAGATGTCCTGCTATTGTCTCCATGAACAGGGTGTATGCAGAGGTGTGCTACCCAGCAGCTTGGCATAAGACATGATAAGTATATGTATTGTTAGAAGAAGCTTTGAACATGGCGTATAAGGACATGTGCTTAACAATACAAAAATGTATTGCTTTTTAATGCCTCATTGGCTTCAGCACCACTCAGCGACCTCATTGCTTTGAAATTGCATCAGATGAAAAGGGAGAAATATCATTTGGCTTGAAATAGGCATGCTGTATTTCACAGACAATTAGCTGTGTAGCCACCAAACTGGACTTTCTCCAATCTCACACTGCAAGTCAAAGAGTCACACCGACCACGTTTGGCCTGAACAAATTAAATCCTCTTGTAGCTATGCAACTGTGAAATTAATACTAAAAGGACCCTCTTGAAAAGTCTATTAAAGTGTCCACAGCGATTCTTCACAGAGTTCACTCGCTGAAAGAAGCGGAGTGATGAGACTTGTGTTTTGCTACCAGTTGCACTGCTCCTGCAGGTGAATACTTCAAAGTTCATTATCTGCTCGCTGCCATTTAGTCAATACATCAGCAAAGCTATTGTGACCAGAGGAAAACACACATATATAACACAAAATCTATTCATGATCACTGGTGATAAAATGAAATGAAATAGCCATAGGATAAAAAGACTAAAAGCTTGGATGCGCTTGTTACTGACTGTGATAATAAAAGATATAATTAAAATAGAAAATGCATAAAACTACCACTCTGTATATACAATGTTTTTTTATTACAGTGTTGATTTTTTAAATAATTTAGAGAGGTGTTAGTTCTAGTGAACGCTGATGTCAGGAGCTGCAGTTTGTAGTGCTGACAGGTGATGCTATTATTCTGACCACCCTCTGTCGTGTACACGTGTACACGAGTATTTTGGTAAACCTTGTGTAACCCTAGTCAGATTTACAGTGGTCAGAAAGACGTGTTTCCATGAATGCATCATAGTTCTCGTCTGGTGGTTTATTTTCCAGGTGTGCCCTGAAGGCATCACCTGTAGTTCGGGTGTGGTCGAGAGAAGTACAAGCAGAGAGAGAAGGGAAGCAAGCAAGAAAAAATCTCCATGCTGCCGTGAAGCACGTTCCCAGTTAGTGGGGAAAAAAAGAGTTTCCCGTGGAGATTTGTGAGAAAACTGCTGTTAGCGGTGAAACGCAACAGGGTACCTACCTCGAGGGAGTCTGAGTGTTCCTCGAACTTTTTTCGAACTATTCTGGTGAGTTAGCGTAGCTCAGTTAGCACTACCATTGCGGTTCAATGCGTTAAAAATAATAATAACCAGTCGGAATAGTCTGTAAATGTTTGAGATATGTTTTCATAGTATTGTAATGATGTGACGGTTTTATTTTTGGTTGTTATGAGTGTTTAGCACCTTTTCCCTTTTTTTTGGCCCACTAGTTAAGCCGCGGCCAGCTAAGTGGTTATGTGCAGGTCACATGCAATAGCTGTGCTGTAGCTGCGGGTGATGCAGAGTAATGCTATTCCATGTATTTACTTTAAGTGTGTCACAAAATGCAATTTATTTTTGATTTTTACAAAAGAACAAGGACATTTAAGGAATGTGGAAGTCTAACGTTCTGCATACTTGTGTGCAGACTGGGGTTTTTTTGAGGGACAAATTCTGTCTGTGCCATGTGAGGAACTGCCCATAGCGGTCCTGGATGCCATGGCTGTCGTGGATGCTTTCTGCGTGTCAGGGCGTTGACATGTGGATGGTTGCTGCATTGGGAGGGTGATAGGACAAAAAACCCAAAAAGGAGTCTACCTGAGAGCACCTTATTAATTATTTTTGCTACTTTTTTTTCCTGCCTGAGACTCAGGTTGTTTTTTGTTCTTGGCCAAGATAAACTGATAACTGAATGACATTGACATCAAAGAAACTGAAGGTTGACAACCAGTAAATAGTGAAGTGGTACCACATTTTCCTTTTTTTGGGGTGTTGACATATTTTATTTCCCTTGTTTTATATCCATTCGAGTTATTTGTTTTACTTAAGGTATTTGTTTTATATAAAGCAATTTTCTGTTTCATAAATCTGTGTCCTGTGTGTTGTGTGGGTTGGAGGTCTTATTCACACTTACTGAGTTGCTACTGCCAATCTCCTGCCCAAACCTAGAGTTTTCTGATCAGTGAGCGTGAACGTGAAACCCTGTGATAGTTTTGTACTAGGAGGTCTTAGGTCTAAGTTTTGATACAAGCCCTGGATTCAGATATTGTAGACATTATACCTGGGATCTGCAGTATGTTTTTCTTTACAGGATAGAGGGACACACATCCAGGTTACACTAGCTTTGTCTACACTTTACAGTTTTCATATGGCCAAGGATCAAGATTTTGTGTTGTGACATCAATTGTGTGTGCCTTTACCTTCTTTTTTTAGATTAGCCAGCATTTCTGTATCCATCAGAGATGAGCCCAACCAAGTCTGCCTTGACAATGACGTTGGTTGGGTGGGTTGGTGTGCAGTCACCTGTTATCTGTGGTAAACCTGTTGTAGAGCTCTTCATAGTAGTCATCATCTACACTGGAAATGCCTTGAACCTGACATCTAGAGCTGTGCTTTTATAAACGTATTCCTGCAGAGCAGGGTCAGCATATCTGACCATGGCAGTTTTTACTTCTTTCACAGTTAGGCAGTTTTCTACATTTTGTTCCTTGGTGTTGAGAGGCAGGATCATGGAAACTGAGGTGGTGAGGTTTCAGCACATTTCATTGTTGGAGTAGTATTTAAGGGCTTAAGTGCTTCAGTTACCTCTTCTGCCATTCTCATAATTTTATCAGACAAAGTAGTTGTCCTTGTTCATGCCGAGGGCCTTTTCAATTAATGCTGAGTAAACAGCAGCTTATCAGCTATGCATATCATATGTGGAGTTCCAGCGAGTGGGAACGTTATGAATGAGTTTGTGTTTTGGCACATTAAGCACATCCTGCCTGCTCTGCAATATATGTGCAACTGCTGTACTGTGGTGGAAGAAAGCCACATCACTTCTGGTCCTACTGAACAGCCTGGATATCTGCTTGATTCCCGTTATTGTTGTTGTTGTTGTTGTTTTTTTCCTGGTGCTAAACTTATTGTATTGGTGGCCAGTCTGGGGGCTCTGATTGCACTGACAAGATTTTCAACATCGTCCGTTGTAACAGGAGTTGTGTTTGCTGGTTTCTCTAACTTCTATTCTGACCTTGCCTTCTCCAGGTACCAAGTGTGCTTTTGTGTTTTCAGAACTTTGCTTGTTTTTTTTGCTCCAGTTGGATGTGATGTAGTCCACCCTTACAGTTATGTAACTCTCGCAAACCTGGGATGTCCAGCCACTAGTCTTCAGAGTGATATCAGAAGCCTTGGATGTTGTTTACATATCGTCTGCGTACAATATGCATGTCATCTGTGTTCTTATTTTTTAAAGGCTGGTATGATCTGCTGGTTAAAATGTGCATCAGAGGAAACTGCTTACCTTCAGGACCATCCTTAAGGTGGCAACCCCTCTAGAGGTTAAATACTTGGGACTCTCCATCAGCTGTTAGAACTGAAGAAATCTTTCAGATGAGAGTTTGAAGAACCTAAAAAAGAATTTCAGTTGCCTTCAACTAAAGTGCCAAAGAATATTCAGTGCCTAAACCTAACCATATATTTTACACTGCTGTGTTCTAACCAAGTAGTCCACACACACACGCACCAGCCGATATTGCTGTAGCCAGGCTTCAACAACATGCATTAAAGGGATGGAAAAATCAAAGGAGGCGTCTAAAAATGTGAAATGAGGACACGACTATATAGTCTATGACTGTGTTTAAAATCACCACCTTATTCTAACATCTCCCTCCATAATGGACACTCAGCTGTGTTCAGTAAATGAGGTGTACATGCTGTGAGCGCTATTTTTTTTGTTCCAGTGCAGAATTTACACACTCAGACTTCAGACGCTTTAAAATGACTGAGTGGAGTGTAGAGTGCTGTGTAGTGCAGGGATTTCAGACGCACCCTTAGACCTGAAATTTCAATCAGTAATGGCAGCATGCAATCAGCCGCTAAAGCCCAACACCTGCTGTGACATCACTGACCAGGGTGTGGCTACAAGTGCAATCCAGCAGAGTGGATGTGCCATGTGATTCAGTCTTAAATTAACATTTAGAAGTCAGAATATAAAATAATGTTCTTAGTTCCCTTTTCCTGGATTTTATTGCTTTATAAAGAAAGAAAGTAAAAACTTGTTCTTGTTGTTTCTGTTGCACAAAAGGACATCAGCGTGGCTGGCTGCTTCTGGTTACAGGTTAAAGCATCAGAGGTTACTCATGAAAAATGGGCACCATTTTGGTTGCGTAGCAGAAAAGGGACCACCTACAGACATCATAAAAGATGGAAGTAGCTTTTTGGGTCTGAAAAGTGAAGCTAGCAAGGACGTAACTTAAACCTATATTCTTTTCAACTGCCACCTGGGGGCGACACATGAGGCTGCAAAACAAAGGAGTTCCGGTTCTAAAGGAGTCAGTGAGAAAAGGTCCCACATTTAGGTTATCCTAAACATGGTAACCAGGATGAAGATGGTGAAGGCGAGGTTTTATGTTTGTACCATAGCACCGTCTGCTAGCTTGCAACGATATGAAAAAGTATAATTTCGATATATCTGTAGCCAGTTTTGGCAGCTGGGGATTGGATCACCAGGGTCTCCACCTCTGACAGCTGTTCAAGTGAAAGGAGCCAGCTGAAGTGGTTCTGGCATCTGACTGAGATGCCTCCTGGACGCCTACTAGGTGAGGTGTTTTTAGCATGTCCAGAATTGGAAGAAGACCCTGGAGCACTCTGAATTGTTCACATCTCTCAGATGTCCTGGTAGCACCTCACTCAGAAAGAGGGGGGTCCAGGCATCTCCACTTCCCTGTGACAAGGGGTCGAAAACAGCTGAATGGATTGCCAAGCTCATCCTCAGGAAAAAATACTTTGTCTGAAATTGATTACGAAACATTATTTGATATAAAGAAAAGACGTGATACTATCTACACTATCACTGCACAACCAGCTGGGCTGTCCTTCTGGCTCTGCGGAGAACCAAAACACCCAGCACCACAGCTAGACAGAAGTCCTTGTACTGCTCAAACAAAGGTCTCAAACTCATCTGAAGTCTGTGGGTCACATACAGTCCAGTTTTAACTTAAGTGCCACACAAGTGCAAATTCCTTCCTTTTCTTCTTAGAGAAGTTTAAATACAAATTTCACAAGCCATCCATTTAGAAAACATCCTGAGATAGTTAGAAAAATAAGTGCAATTTTAACAATTCATCTCAGTTCTTCTACATTATAAAGAAAAGGTGCTTTAGTAAATCAAAGAAACCCATCAGTATGGCTCTCACTTTGGAAAATAAAGGCATAATTACTGAAAAAGTACTGGCGGCTCATTAAATAAATACATGTTTTCTGTTAATACACAGAATGTGCTTTTAAAAAAACTGAAAATTGTACAGTGAACAGTCAAAAACATGGAACTTTTCAGTTTCATTTTAATAGATTCTAAATAAAATTATTTCTTTTAGAGTCTTACTGTGATGTATTGTGTCAGGCCATGGGTGATCTTTGTGTGAAATTAAGAAGGCTGTAAAACTGACAAATACAGTGAAAGTCAGAGATTTTCATCTTTCCATCATTCCAGCTTTTTCCAAAATCATCCAGTGGACTGAATTGCCGGGGAGAGAAATCAATGAGAGAGATCTCATTGAACTGGACAGTATTCAGTGATAGTGTTTAATGGACAGAGCTACTTTGTTCTGTTGATTACTTTTTAAAGAAGATAAGTAAAAGCTTACTGTGTCTCTTATCTGGTTCAATGTTGTTAGTGAGCACAGGGACAGAGCAAGGGTTGTTGAACTTGTTTAAAATGGAAAAAAAAAAAAATCAGATACAAAATCCTTGTGGATTTGCATTGTATTGTCTTGTGGGACATTGTTGTTTCTTTTGTTAATCGGCTGCTGAAGGCTGACCACCCAGGCTGCTCCTGGCTGCCTCTCAAAGCACCAGGGACTCATTCATGAAAAATTGATCTCCTCTGGTGGAGCGTTTACTAGGGCTCGCAGTTCAAGCCCTCTGCATTGTACAAACACTGGGTCCAGGCCACAGGAGGGCTGAGAAAAGACGGAGCGTGGGGTAAGAGAGACATACAGAGGCGTTCTGAGGTGAAACATTGAATCAGTCTGGCTTGCTCTGAGAACTGTACCTTTTCAGTTATTAATTTTCCTGAAGGAGCCAAACAGAATGGAGCTAAAAGGGTTTTTTGCATTTGGGGGACAGTCGGCTGGATGAATGGAAGATGTGCTGGCTCCTCTAACGGCGGTGGTAAAATGCTGAGGGAAGATTTCATTGTTGAAAGAGGGAATGAGAAATGGAACAACAATAGTGCTGCACGACAATTGCCAGGAGGCTGCTCTATAGACCCTGTTTAGCCACGGGCCTGCACACATGCTTCGCAGACAATTACCTGCACCGCAACACCGCTAACGCCCCCGATCCTCATCCTCCAGCCATCACACACACATACACATAAAATATGCACTCTCTATGCTGGCGCTTTGTGCCATTGTTCACTTGGCAAAGAAAGATTAAATCAGTCAAGATATCACCATATCAACATGAAGTCCATGCCTGAACTGATGCGCAGGGATTTAATTTCTAATCCATTTGTGCCCCTGGGACGATGCTTTTTCTCACTCACATAAAAACTTATACACCTTGAATTTTAAGCAGTGATGAATTTGTCATGGCTTTAAAAAAAATCAGGGGTTTTATGGATATCTGTTTCACAGCACAGCTGAAGTGAAGAATTTAAGCTCAATGAAGCTGTGGGTAGGATTTCTTCTTTTCTGTCCAACAAAACCTCTCCTGAGGTTCCACAGAGGATTTTCATTAAGCCCTTATACACAATGCCAACGCATTAACCAAGATCACTATTTGTGTGTTTTTTTTTGTTTGTTTTTTTTTTAAGGCTGAAAAAAAAAATATCTTTGGACTGAAAAGTTTCTTCTGATTAGAGACATTTTTAGTATGTCAGCAGCAAACCTGAGCCAAAGCGATTAACAATGAGAGGGAGATTTGTTGGCAGCCTCTTCAGAAGCATCTGCCACAATATGTTTACGTTTAATATTTTAACATTCACGACAGGACTGAATGAAAATAATCCCAGCCATCTAAACCCACAAACATCTCATCAGAAGACAATAAAAAGACAATTTATTTTGCTCATTGGTGATTTATAGTTGTGAGACCTCAGTTTATGATGTAGTCAAACCTTTTTCCAAACACTGTGCTACCCAAGACTGATGCATGTGTGCCCGAGGCTGCCTGTGGGAGAGAAGTGATGCAATATTTGTCAACTTAAATATTTTACCTGAATACTGATTACAGAAATTCTGCAGGCTGCACATCACACAGCCTGTCTGCATGGATGTGTTTGTGGCTTTGCTGTTTGTCTTGTTTATCTGTGTACTATTCACCCATGATAAACCAATCACTCCTTTCAAATTACACTCCCTATCGCCTCTCAGATGTTCTTTATTTTTCATGTGGTTTAAGAAGCAAATAAACAGCACTGAGATTGATTTTATGAACATTTCTCTTCTTGAACAAGGTGTTCTGAAAGCTTTCCAATGTGTGCTTTCTATCTGTCTTTCTGTCTAGCAAAGTTTCAAACCCTAAATCAGTTTGTAGTTTCAACTGACTGCCCATTTTTGATCAAATGACCACTTTTGTTAAAGCCATCTGATTCCATTGACACAAAGGAAGTTGGTGGTCTACCGCTGTATCAGTCTCTTAGTTTGTTTTTGCTGTTATGTGACCTTTAAAGTCTGAGTTTGGCACTACGTTGAAAATCAGTAGGTGTTATGCAGAACTTTGCAGCTGCATGTCTTCATGTTGTAGCTGTACAATGTCATTTAGCGGTAATGTGAAAAATATCTGAGACAAGCCATTCTGGCTTATGCTAGATTGGATGGTCACACAAAGACCTGAGTTGCAGTTGATTTCATTTGTAATGCTCCTAGTTGAATAAAGTAAAGTGATGTGATGTATCTGTAGCCACAAAAAATGCGAGAGGTCCCGAGTTCAGATCCCAGACAAGACCCAAATTAGGTTGTGGCTTGGCCACTGTAAACACAAAGATGTTTTTCCTGCCCCCTGCTCCCAAGAAGGTTACAGCAAGGTTTGCTGTAGTTTATTTGGTAGAAAACGTCAGGGTGGGCACAGCCAAAACACCAAATAAAACATTCTAGAAAGCAAACGAAACTAACTTACCACTTTCACTCATCATGGAAATCCAAAAGAAAATACACACCTTTTACCTTCCTCCCTAGCCTAAACAGGGGAAAAAGTATTAGAAGAAAAATGCTTCCCACCCCTACAGCTGCATTATGAAGTGCTTGGTTACACATGAAATGCTTGATAATACAGTCCACAATGGATTTGATAAATAAAATATATGATTATTTTCAATATTTAACCATCTCAACCATTTTCTTAACTTGAAGGTGAAGAGTTGGGTGGCATAAATCCTGTTTGTAGATCGAATAAATGAGAATAAAACAAAAACACTGGTAGTTATATTTAACAGACGGGGTCAAATTTATGCTAAAATCTAAAACGTGGGCAGGGTTACTCACTAATTCCTATAATATGTTATTTTTTTAGCCGACAGTTGCTTTGGTGGTTAACCATAGGTATAACCTCAACTGTTGTTTGCTGGACTCCACATTTTAAAGCCTCAGTGTTAGTATTAAGGCTACCTTCGTGGAAGTTTTTTTTGGAGGCAGACGTGACCATTTTGTGCTTCTAGTTTTCAGCTGACACTAGCAAGTTTGGTTAGTAAACTTATTCTTACATTGCACATGGGTAACACAGAGACACAGATAACTCCTAATTAGAGTGGCAGACTAATAAAATTCTAGAAACTAGCAATGAAAAATTCACTCACCATAGATTTCTTGAAAGTGGTTGGACTACACAGCTCCAAATGCTCCAGAAGGCATCGGCAGCACAAAGATTGTAGAGAGGTCCAGTTCATTGACTTCAATTAGCTGAGGTGAAGCCTTGCCCACAGCTAGCAGCTACAGGTGCCTGTCAATCAAAGCGTGCATGGTTCTAATTCTAAGCCTTGGCAGCATCCAGATGGATGAGTCATAAAAGGAAGTTCACCCCCTGCAGAGTTGAAGGGGGAAACTATCCATGGAGGCAAAACACATTTTTTGTGCAGGATGTAAACACGTTTATTTGTGCTGCAGAACTGGACATTTTAACAGTTTAAAGGAACTGACTGACTTTTGGAGTCAGCCTCAAGTGGATGCTAGAGGAATTACAGCTTTTAGTGCCACCATGGCTTTGTTATTCAGCCCTGGAGGTTGCTGTTTGTGATGGACACAATACAATTTAAGAAGCATCACATTGGCCTGAATTTGCACATTTCCACTTATTCATGGTAGTTGAGTTCTTGAAAGAAAAGAACACATTAAAACTGCAGCGTTTATGATTCAGTGCTCAAGGCCACAAACAGCAGGTAAGTGAGCTGAATCATTACATGGGAAAGGTCTCTGGTGGTGAGTGTGTGTGTGTGTGTGGATCATGTCTGCACCTCTGTCTGATTGTGTGGGTGTGTGAGCAAACTTACATATGCTTGTGTGGGTGCTGGAGTGTACCGTGTGTCATAAAGGGTATAATAAAAGCTCAGGGGCGAAGGGAAATGTAACTCACCAGCTACGCTCTGTGCTCTCAACACAACTGTTAATGCTTCTCCTCAAAGAGCCCAGCATCCACTGCTGCATCCCAAAGAAGTCAAATGCACACCACCATTTTCTTTGTTTCTTATGGAAAAAACAACCCCAATGAAATATGACAGCTTCAGATAAAGCTGTCATGTATATGTGAGAGTGTAGTGTAGCTCAGCGGGCTTCAGGAGGGAGGGTGTTTTCTTTGCCCAATAAAAAATCAATTCTCAATTCTCTGCCTCGTTTGTTGCTGCTGGCAAACTCCTGTGGAGCCTTGAAATCCTATTTAATAATCAAGCATGAAAAGCCATGGATAATAGACTATTATGAGATGCATTTGAAGAGGGGTAGATAAGCTTCTACTGTAATTGAAATATCATTCACATCACATGTACTTAAGGACCGCCGTGGTAAGATCTGTTAGTCACACTGAGACCTTATCTTGGAGCTGTTTTCATGGACAGGCAGGAGTGAATCCCCCCATTTGTTAGACTAGGCTGTTAATATGATGGTCATTTATTTAATTGATCTCCTGTGCATACTAGTCCCATATCACATTCTTCAGATAGTTGAAGCCAATATTTTCTAAATTAAAAATATTCTAAGGCCTTCAAGGGCATTCTTGATGAACAACTGAATACTGAAAACAGAAGTTATTTAACTCTGGTGGGAAGCTAGGTTTATGTGTCGGTGTTTTGAGATACCTGAGATCTCTCAAAAAAGTGTTAAGAAAAGTTCATTTAAAGCTGCATTGAATAAATATTTATATGTCAACAGATACTGGTGAACTATTATTGTGGTTGCTTACAGGAAATGATCAATCAATTGTGTAGCTCCCCTCAGTGCTACAGAACCCATTACAGTGCATTCAAGTATCATCGTACACAAATTTTCCTTCTTAAAGTATGCTCATTACCATTCTTCCTTACTTTCTCTTTGTTTATACTGTACCTTGCCAGACCAGCTGTCATGGTCCTGGGTCGTTTGACCCAGCATTTTGAGTTTCTTGTGTGTTGATGTCATTTAGTATTATGGTTTATAATTTAAGGTTAATTTGGTAATCCTGAGTTTATTCTATGTTAACCTTTGTACGTTTAGGCTCCCCTTGTGTCCCCCTTTGTGTGTCGGAGTTTATGTGTGTGAGTCCTTGTGTCTTGTTTCCCTGTGCCCGTGTTCCCCTCCTTGTGTGTCATTCCAGCTTTCCCTGTCTATTATGTTTATCTACATTTCCCCAGACCATCATGTCTCTCTCACTCTCTCGTCTCTTCTCTCCCTCTTGTCTGCCTTTCCTTCACTCATCTGTTAAGCCTATGTGTCAGTCTTGTGTCTCCATGTTTCCTGTTTTATTTTGAAAGTCTTGTGTTTCCATGTTCAATGTGTTTAGTTTTGCTTCCCCTGTGGCGTCAGGTTCATTTCTGTCAGCTGTGTTTCCTCAGGTGAGTCCACTTCTCTCATTACCCTTCTGTGTATTTAAGTCCTCTGTCTCCCTCTGTTCAGTGTCTGGTTGTCTGCTATGTTTCCAGGGCTTCATGTATCCATGCCTGGTTGTCATGTTTAAGGTTTTCTCATGTTTTCCTCCTAGTTTTTCCTAGTTTAGGTTATTGTTTAGCTTCAAATTGATTTCGCCCTTTTATTTTTGTTCTGATCAATCAGAAAGAGAAAATGCCCCGAATGTTCAGACTGCTTCGACCTGATAAGACATCAACGTCTGTATGGAACGAAGGTTTGCAGAACAGCGTCTCTGAATAACACAGTGAACCTTGGAGTGAAAGGTTACAGCAGCAGAAGACCGCACTGGGTGCCACTCCTGTCAGCTAAGAATGGGAAACTGAGGCTTAAATTTACCAGTAGAAAATCATTGGATTGTCTTGAGTTCTCCTGCCACATTTCTGGTTATTCCTGTCACTGGGGCCAACAGGTGAAACCTCTGTGAGACATTGCCCTACACTATTCACCATCATGTGAGCTGTTTAGGTCACCTGAGGCGTGTAAATGGGGGTTAGAAAGGGATCTCAGGACTGTATTGTGGGTAGCTGATAGTTGTGTTGCAATTCACCACCTTTGTTCAACAACAGTTGTTCACAGTGGATGTAGATGGCCTCCTTTACTCCTCTTTCAACCCATCTGTTTTCTCTGTCCAAAGTGTGAACACTGGCATTCATTGGGATTTAGTGGAACGGGAGATTCTCATGTTGGACGTGCAGGCAACAAATCTGCAGCACCTGTGTGATGCTATCATGCTGATATGAATATGTTTCCAGCACCTTGTTGAATCTGTGCAAGTGACCTAGACCTATTGTAGGAATCATGTTCAGGTTTTTCACGATTTCATTACTTGTATGGTATGATAGACTAATAATTCCTGGGGCTCAGTGCCTTCCTTCAGTCCATCCTATGGCAGAAAGCAGCTGTTTTACCTCCTCCACTTTTAGGCCACCCTCTTTTAAAGCCAGTCCTCTTCTCATTGGTTGCCTACAGCAGGTAAGGCTATCAGCCATTTTTGGCCATCTGCTCTTACTGACATCAATGACACACGAGTAGAAAAATTATGAAACTAAGTGTTTTGAGCAGTTTGAAGCCTGAGCTTTTGGCTCATATGGATGACTTTCACATGGAGTGACCTCATTATTTGAAACCGTTTGAAATGAATGCACACCACTGTAGCAGGATGACAGTAAATAAGGGAAAGTGCCAAAATTCCTCATTAATCCCTTTCATCACAACATGGCTCTGATTTTTTTTTTTTTAAATTTTTAATTTTTTAAATGTTCAAACTATGCTTTTCGGGTTTAGCTCACTGGGATGAGCAGGCGATCATATGCTGAATGGCTGAAAGTGGCTGGCCCGGGTTTGAGTCTGACCCGCAGCCCTTTGCTACATGTCTTCCCCTCTCCCTCCACTTTCCTGTCAGTCTTCACTGTCCCCATCTAATAAAGCCAGAAAAAGGCCAAAAAAAGAGATGCTTTTCATTAACAAAACAAACAAACAAAAAAAATCATGCTCAACTAAACTTTTGAAACATGGTGTTGGTTATGTCAGAATCGGCAACTTTTAAATGTTGAGTCCAGTTGTTCCTTGCTGGTAATCGCATTTCCTTCCAACATAAGTGACTTGCCATTCAAGCTATAAATCACCTTAAAACGCTTTTCTCCCTGTGGGGCTAGATTAGCCTCTTACCTGCTCAGGTTCATAGTAACACAAAGAGCAGTGAGCGGCATGCACTGCAGCACAAAATGGGCTCAGACCAGTTAAATTAGTAATAAGGTATTATTAAACCTTGTGCAGCTAAAAAATAGAGACCTTTGGCAAATGAACAATATTTGATTCAAAACTGCTGACTGGGTCATGGTGACAACACAGAGCTTTACTAAAACCCTGCAGAAACAGCATTACTGCGGTTGTACGGTTTCACTTAAATTCTCCTGGCAGATTTATTCTCTCCAAACAAAAACTACCCAACAAAATCTCACTTTTCTTCAGGTCTTTGCTTTTCCCCCGTTGGTCTAAACCATCATGTTGTTGGTTCAGTTTTATTTACCTGCTCACGCCACCTCATCACTCTGATTAGGGAGCCATTTGGGGCCTCGCCGAGCTTTTTTTAAACATTAGTTACACCTTTCAAAATGCATCAGCCACAGTCTAAGTCACACGTGGGCAAAATCTCAAGCCGGCACTCGATGGCCTAAGCGGAAACTTAAAACACACACCCTCCCCCCCAAAAAACAGTAAAAGCTTTATTACATACGTTAATAAATCATACTGTAAATGCTTTGTGTCAATAAATAACAAAGTATCAGATGTCTGGTCACTGAGTGGATGGAGTCAAATTTCACTGCATTGTTGGTTGTGACGGTGGCCCTCGCTCCGCTCTGCAGCCTCATTGACCTTCGTGCGGTGACACACGAACCACACGATCTGTAAAGTCTTGTAATCGGTTTTAAATTGTACAGAGAACTAATGGAGAAAAGCCTGGATTGGGTGATGTGATGGCATCTGGAAAAACCAGTAAGAAGCTGAACTGTTTCTTTTTTAACCAGCTGAAGATGAGCGATAGAAAACAAAAGGATTGATGTCTTTTCAAAATTCAGATTTTGGAAGCATTGGTTTCATTTTATTGATGAATTGTATTTGTTTAATGACGGCACATTTTTCTGACCTTTTGCTGTACAAAGGTTAAGGCTGCATCAAACTATACCCCCAGGCTTCTGGCACCTGGCTTCATGGTAGCGCATAAGGGCCAAGAATGCTTTACATATTCAGTAGTTGCTGTGGTTTGGATGACTAAAAAACAATGACCAGAACTTGTATGTGTAATTGTTAATATTTTCTCCATCCAATGATGCAGGCATGGATTTTAAAATAACACAATTTAAGAAAAGAAAAATTAATATAAAACTCAAGTGTATTATAGAGAAAAGTCAACATATTCAAACAGAAAGTTTGGGGTTTTTGGAACAAAGATCTGTCATGTCTATCACATTCATGGATTTAATGTTTTTTATCACTATATGCTTAATGTTTCTATTCAGTTCTTCAGTTCAGTTCAGTTCTGACTGTATTTAAGTCAGTATTTTTTTTCCTCCGAGGAAAAATATTCTCTACCGCTGGTCTCTAAAACATCATGTGTTTGGTTCAGTTTTATTTACCTGCTCACACCACCTCAGTCTGATCAGGGAGCTATTCTGAGCCTTGCTGAGCTTATTAGACGATGGTTACACCTTTCAAGATGCATCAGCCACAGTCTAAGTCCTCATATTTCCTCTGTTGCTCTTTTAGGTGCAGTGACTGCCGTCTCCAGGTTTCCCAACAAGAACAGTCAGGCCAGCTTTATTTATACTGCACGTTTAATACGCAGGGTTATTCAAGGTGCTTTATGTAAGAGACAAAGACGCAAGATAATTACAAGGAATGTCAGAAAATACAGAAGATAAGAAGAAAAACAAAGAAAAGCAGAGAAAGAATAGTGAAGGGCGAAAAAAAAGAAAGATCTGAAGACGCTCAAAGAACAAATTGGGCCACACTTTGATTTACACTCAAGAAATATTTCCTGAAGCCAGTCTCAGACCTCTGGTTGGGTTTAAGTCTAAGAATATCAAACAGCCTAAGAGTAGGTATATGCACATATTAGGCTGCTGGTGACAAAGTGTTTCTAATTTAGTAAGCTAGGTGTTCATTTTCCTTTGTTTTTCTGCCTTTATTTCAGGATTGTATTCCTTAAATCTAACCATTGAATGAAAAAAGAAAGCACATTTGGTGTGAAAGTAATAACACAAAGTGTAAAAATTATATATTTATTTTTTTGCACTGAAGGATCTGAACTGTGTTCTCTGGTATGACAGCAGCAGTCACCAGCTGGACTTTTGGCCTTTTAAATCTTAAATAACTTTCCTTTATGTGCGTGTACTGTGCGTGAATAAATATGCAGGTCTGATGAAACATAGTGTTGGTGTATACTAACAAAGGTGGGGACATTTTTGTCTGTGGAAACCAAGAAAAGATCAAATCCACATTCAGAAAGTTACACAGGACTGTGACAGCCTTCTGACTTTTTGACTCTTCTCTTCTTGTTCTGCTAGGACACCAAAGCCCTGGCCTCCTCAGTTAAAAACACAACCAAGCAGGATATGAATTAATGTGTAAATAAATAAATAAAACTTCAAACACTGGAGCCCTCATGTAGCATGAGGTGGGGCCTTTGGTGCACCGCCAGTTCACCTCTGCCACCTGAATATCGAGGATAATGGAAGTACAAGGTGAGAATAATGCAGCCATAAAATGGCAAAAAGGCACAAAACATTCACAGCCACCAAGCCGAGACGCTCTATTCAGTGTAGTGTAATAGGCTGCACTTTGACATGCTCCATGTACACTGACATTTGGTTCTCTGATGAGTTCTTTAAAATTGAAATGTAAAGTTTCACTGTCATCTTTGTCCTTCCTTTTCAGTTGTGTCATTTGTTGGCTGTCATCAGGTTTGCTGCTGCAGGAGGTACAGCATTATAAAGTCCCTGCTGTGCTGCTGCTGGACATCTGTAGTGAAGGTCTGAGGAGGTCGTTACAGACAAAAGGTGACAGCTGCCACTTTTCTCTTGACTCTCACCTTGTTTTGTTTCCAAATAACTGACCACACTATTTTACTATGACTCTGTCTGTCAGTATGTCCAGACAGTTAAGTAGTGACGAGGGTCAGGTTTTCCTCCGTATATCCAACCATCCATTTTCTGCCACTTATGCAAGTGACACTTACCTGGCAAAGAAATCAGAATTTTAGAAAATAATTTGTAGCTACTTTTAGTGATTTTAACCACAAATGTTATTGTATTTGAAACCTAATCAAGTAATTTTAAATGATAATGAATAACATCTTAAATTATTAACATATGAAAAATAATGCAAATCAAGTGTAAAAATCAGTGACGTGTATGACTTGAACTTGGGTCTCTGGTATTAGTAGCAAAAGATAGATAAGAGGTGGTGACTATTTCATGATCTGCCTCAGACTATATTGGAGGTAAATAATCTCTCCATTCTGTTGGGACTCCTCCTGGTAGGACAAGCCTGAAACACTTCACCTTAGAGTAGTTCATCCTGGTAAGGTGCTCAACCACCTCAGGACCTGACCAGGTGGTGTTAGCACCTGACTGGGATGAAGGCAGTAGAGCAGCAGCTCTACTCTGAGTTCCTCCTGAACTATGAGCTCCTCACTTTATCTCTAGGGTTGATCTCAGGCAGCCTTCAGAGGAAGCTCATTTCTGCACCTTGTATCTCTGGTCTTGGTCATTACTCACAGCTCCTGGTTGTAGGTCAAAGTAGAAACGTAGATTGACCAGTAAATAGACCACTTTGCCTTCATGCTTCATTCTCTCTTTACGACAACAGACAAATTTGCCTTCCCTCATTGAGAAAAGGACTCAGACATAGGTTTTTTTTTTCTAAGTTTGGGCTTCAGGAAAGTAGTGACAGGTGTCCCATTCCTGTAGGTGAATGGTGTATATGGCTCTTTTCCCCCTTGTGAACACGTGTGTGAGGTCCTCACCAATATCCAACCTCCAACACCCTCAGCAACCATCTACCTTCAAAGAGGGCAAAATGCACCATAATGAAATGTAAAAACCAAACAGTTAAGCAAGGACTGAGAAGGAAGCAGAAACAACAACAGACAGTGTGGTGGTTCATGCCATGAAGACACCCCCACTCCTATCAAGGTCACTCGAATCACCAGAGCCCAAACACCAAAACATAGAGAGGTCACAGGATCCCACACAAGCCCAGAAACCCCAAGTGGAGAGTGAAGTCACAGAGAGCAGAAGGTGCCCAGAGATACTTGACTGCTTCCAGCAGTCTGTACTTTTACAGCTGAAACAATTAGACTCAGATCAAGAGGTCATCAGTTTTTGAAGCCAGAATGATCACATCATCTGTAAAAAGCAACAGCAAGTTCCTGATGCTAGTCGTGAACACCCTTCACCCATTTGGTGTTCCAAGAAATTTTTTCTATGCACTTTATGAACAGAGTCGGTGGAAAGGGCAGCCATGACAGAGAAAAAAGACCGACTTATTACTGCCATGCAAACTAACCTCTCAGTGCAGCTTCTTCCAGCTACTGCACCTTTTGTAGCAGTTTTTCTTATTTTCAGTGGCAGCTGTTTTCTTCCTGCTGACTTTCCTTTGATTACCACGAGTTTATCTCTGTGTGGAGTTCACTCAGCCTTCAGCCGAACAGTCTTGGCTCAGAAAGTTGTCACTCTCTTTGTACAGAAATGTTCCCCAGCCAGAATAACACAGTAAAAATCACTACATGTGCCCGAACCACAGCTAATGTTCTGGGGTAGTTGGGTGCAACTCACACAATATTTGTAACACTACCAACATACAAGATAGGACGGGCTATAAAAGTCTGTCTAAAAATATTTTGTTTCATTACAGAAGAAGTTTAAACAATGCCGTCCTGTGGAGCCGGCAAATTGGTTCCCAAGACATTTCCTCTTTGAAGAAACTGGAATCCAACAAGTCGTGGCTGTGCATTTTTAGGTCAGACATGTTCAAAAAGAAAAATACAGCAAAATACGAATGTTGCAAACAATGTCAAGCGCTGCAGTGAGGCTTGTTTATGCTATTGTTTGAATTGTTAATAGGTGCATTGTCGGCTACTGTCACTGTATTAGCTTTGATGGTGAAGCAAGAAGTACTGTATGTTTCTACCTGTGCTGTGCTCAGAGAACAAGGAGCGATGTTTAGTGACGGAAGAGAAGAGAAACGGCTGGTTTGTTATTCACTCTGACAGAGAGAGACAGAAATAGAGAATAAAAGATGTGAGAGAGAGAGGAGACATTAGCCTTGGAAGTTTTTCCATGTAATGTCACAAGCTATTGTCTTCACTCTGCTCAAATCCCATTTCTGCTAGTGCTGTTTTAGGCATCAGTGAAGGCTGTAGTCTGGCCAGCGAGTAGAAGAACCACAGTGGGAAAGGTTAAATCAAGAAGGAGTTCAAGTCCACTCAGCAGAGGGAAGCTGAGGCTGAGCAGCACTGCAGCAAGCTGCTGAATAACATTCAAAACAAAGTGTGCTTTATGATTTATATTTGGGTTTCATAATGGCAGATAACTACCTCCTCTGGTCTATATGCAAAACATAAAACTCATGCCAGCAACACCAGGTGGCAGAATATTCCCAATCAAGCCGACTGAGTGTGGAGGAATGTGAACTTGGGCGTTTTGGACAAGTT
>VVHJ01052410.1:0-17639 GCA_015107715.1 Tylochromis polylepis
TTCTGTCTAGCCGAGATTTTTCTTGGTCTGCCACTTCGTGTCTTAACTTGAACTGAGCCCGTGGTCTTCCATTTCCTCAATATGTTCCTAACTGTGGAAACAGACAGCTGAAATCTCTGAGACAGCTTTCTGTATCCTTCCCCTAAACCATGATGGTGAACAATCTTTGTCTTCAGGTCATTTGAGAGTTGTTTTGAGACCCCCATGTTGCTACTCTTCAGAGAAAATCAAAAGAGGAGGGAAACTTACAGTTGACCCCCTTAAATACTCTTTCTCATTACTGGATTCACCTGTGTATGTAGGTCAGGGGTCACAGAGCTTACCAAGCCAATTTGAGTTCCAATAATTAGTTCTAAAGGTTTTGGAATCAATAAAATGACAACAGTGCCCAAATTTATGCACCTGCCTGATTTTGTTTAAACAATTATTGCACACTTTCTGTAAATCCAATAAACTTCATTTCACTTCTCAAATATCACTGTGTGTGTCTCCTATATGATATATTTAACTGACATTTTTTATCGTAACAACCAACGATTTATGCAGGAAAATAATGACTATTAACAAGGTTGCCCAAACTTTTGCACCCCACTGTAGATGTTACTCTGTTTCACTCCTTATCGTTAAAACAGTCAATAAGCCTATTTAAAAAATGCTGAATATTGCTTTAACATTTGGCTGTTTACTTAACTTTTGCACTGTACTGACAGGATAACTTTTTCAACATGCACAATTTTTATTTGCCCTCAAAAGACATCTATCTATACGTATCCCACTGTTCTGAAGATAATGCTTGAAAACTGCAGCATGCTGGAGTAAAATGGAAAAATAATTTGAGTCGGTGGTTTCAATCTTTTAGTGTTTCACTGCATAACAACAGACTACTTAAATTGTATGCAATACTTTTGCATTATTTCAGTGAAACCATGTCTTCACATCAAATGGCTATCATTTCCAGAAAGGTAACAGGTGATATTTCAGGGGAAAACTGGAATTCATTAGAAAGCAATTACTTTCCAGTCACAGCCTGACATTATCAAGCTGCTACGTACTATACCTCTGAAGGCAATATTCCAACAATGACACTGTATCTTTTCCCGTTTACGCTTTTTTCTTTTTCTTATCTGTCTTCCATTTGTTCAATCATTTGTACACAAATGCATCAGCCATGAGACATTGTGGTCCAATGTCTCATGGCTGATAAGCTAAAGCTGGCCAGCATTACTTATTTTTTGTGCAACAGTTCCTGTTTTCCATCCGTCCATCCTTCAGTTTCCCACTGATTAGCTGGGTCTGTCTCGTAGTAGCGGCAAGCTAGGACCACACATCCTTCTCCCCAGCTATGCCATCCAGCTTCTTTTAGCTCAGGACGGATATGTATTCCTTTCAGTTTTTTGTTTCTGCCTCAGGTCGCTTCTCTGTCAAGCCTGTCTGAAAAACTTCTCAGAGAGAAGGCAACACGACCTTCTTAAGCTTCTGACCAAAATGAAAAAAGAACAAAAAAATCCATAAAAATACAGAACAATATACTTTTTTAAAATAAAGGGATTTTATAAGGATGCATTTTATTTTATTCTTTTAACCACAAATTTTACTTTTTGCTTTTATTATTATTATAACAGATAATGTAATGGCAGAAAGTTATCGAGACATTTTGTGTTTTTTCTACTGATTCAATTTTTCCTTTTTTTTCTTTTTAAAAGAGCACAGATGATATGATGATCTATGATATGGTATGATCATATGATTATCTGTTAACACCCTGAATTATATTTTAAAAGATAAAGATGTATACCTTCTATATACCATCTAAAAATGTGCTACTGTGTTACAATATGCTTTTTTAATATTTAAAATAATGTATAAAGTTATGGTCAAATAATTCATTTAACCTTCTTCTGTGCTGCTCCCTGTGTGTGCCTTGCTCATGTGTCTCTGTTGCCTCTTGTCTTGCTGTCACAATATTTCTAGAACCTAAATTAGACATATTAACATATTAACCCCTTCCAACACATCAACACAAAGAGCTGATGGTTGACTAGCTCCCTACTATATCTCACACCCTTTTCATTTCATTTTGTCATCTGTTTTTAATATTGTAACTGACTCTTGTATAGTACATAGAAGAAAACTGTAAAGTATTAATTAATACACATGATGAAATGTACTCACGATGACAAACTGTCAAAAAAGTCATTCATAAGGTGTTTGACAAACCCCAACTTTATAGCTAACAGGTGGATTTTCCTGTTTTAGTGGAGCTAGCAAACACTGGAGAACCACTTACTCTTTAAGAGACAGAGAGTGAAAGTGAACAGTATGTTAACTTTTGTTAACATTAAACTCATAGTTGCAGCCAGGGGCAGTACAAAAAGTGACCTCCTTATACTACTTTTTAGTTTTAGTGTCCTTGTTTTCCACTGAGTTATCGGTTTGTCACTAGTTAGCTTAGCAGTAACCAACCAACCAACCCGGTGATGTCACGCTCTGTACTGGCACAAGATGGCACTGAACATGTTCTAAAAACTCTAAACTTTAAAAATGTGTTTCTTAAAGCCAGCTTCACAGACAGTATTAAATCTGTGACAGTTTTTTAGAGCAGGGCTCTATAGTGTAAACTAGCCAAATAAACAATATGGTACTTTCTTAAAAATAAAGAATGCCATGGCCATCTCAACAACACCAAAAGGTCTAAAAGATCACAGAAAACAACTAAACTCAGTTCTTTCCTTGATTAAGAAATACCCTTCACAACAGCTAGCAATGTCTAGAACACTCTCGAAGAGGTAGGCCTATCACTGTCAAAGTCTAAAATCAAGAGACACAGTTATGAATGGAAATAGTAGGGCTGTACAATAAATACAATTTTAATCTCAATGACAAGTTTGGATTTCAACAATTAAATGAGCAAGATCAAGTAAAGCAAAAGTAAATCATGCACTGCGTCCATTTTTTCCCATTTATCCAAGGATGATATTAAACATAAAAAATAGATACACAAACAATCATATGTATGTATATAAAACAAAATTATGAAGATAGTGTTGCTTGCCCTGCTTACTTGTTGACAATTAAAAGTAAACCATGCTGTTCTAACAGGAAGAGTTGATGCTGTGAAATCACTTTACTGCCCATTAAACTGAGTCTTGGCACAGCTGTATCCTGGACACCCTACGGGATGTTTGTAAGAAAGAAAAATCAACCACTGGTCAGTGAAATCGAAATAGAGCAAGCTCTGCTACATTTCAGCAGCAGTGTGTTCTATAAAGTTTTATAAAAATGGAAAGGTGTTATTGTTAGCTTAGCCCGATGAATATTACTTGTGTTACTCATTATTCCTCACTTAAAAGTTTAAATTATACTAAACATTTGGCTCATTAAAGAGTAATTTGCAATAAAGTCACAAGTCAACTAGATTTAATAAAGGTGAGGGATTTAGGCTGAGAACATTTCAAACCATATTTAACTTATATTTCTAGATTAAGTATTCCTCAGTTGAATGTACAATTCCCCTCTGTAGTCAGTGATGGAGTTTATGTAGGTCAACAAGAAAATATGTCACAAGTCAATATTTATTTAGGATTATTTAAAATGTTCTTCTGAATAGGTCCCCAGTTAAATCAACAACCATCAGTCTAACCATCAGTCTGTATGAGACAGGAAATTGTTGCTACAGTATATCCTTCTCCAAAAACCCTTTCCTTGCTTGCCTTCTTTTTTCTTCCATTCCTTCTTTTATTCTTGCTCTGTCTCCTTGTCTCTCTCAACAGGCAATTTTATCCATTCACTTTTTTTCTCCTCCTCATGACTCAAGTCACAAGTCATTAGAAAAGCCTGACCTTCTGGGAAAGGTCTTGGGTGAGCAGTGATAAAGTGGGGTTGGCCCATTGAAGAAAGCTATGCTGTAGCACTAAAATAGGTGCAGCTATAGTCCAAAGAGCAGACTAATGGTCCTTAACCTCCATGTGTCATTAGCCTGGAATAAAGACTGGAGGGAGGAATACAGACTAGAGGGAAGTAAAAAGTCGTACCCCCCCCCTTTCTCTACCCTGTCTGACATGGATACATGGATGATGTGAACATTAAATGTCCTTTATGTGCCTCTGTATAGACATTTAGTAATAACTTAGTCCACTGACAAAGTATTCGTTTAGTTATGCACTACTCAAAAAACATTAAGGTAACATTACAAATTACAAATCGGATGTGGATAAGAGAAATATTTAAGATGAAAATCTTTATTGATATACATTGTGTAATTTGCTGAGAACAAAAGGACATAAACAATGGTCAAGTTTTGAGGGCTGAATTTCAAAACTCATACCAAAAATTTAAAGCAAATTGAAATTACAGGCTGGTCTATCTTACGTCATAGTGTGGTTCACTGATATATTGATGCACACTCAGTAATCCAGGTAAGGAAATGCTAGAAAGTTAATCGGTATGTCATGACCATTGATCAGTGGTCATAAGAACCATTCACAGAAAGAGATGAACAGTCAATGACATGAATGCCTTTGCTATACAGGAACATCGAAAACACTATCTTGCACCAGCAGGAGCCCAGGGCTCATTGCACCAACATGAGGTCTGACAGTGAGTCTGAGAATTTCACAAACCCACTATCCACTAAAGGATATCAAGCCCTAATGGCCAGTGTTGGGTGTAATGTGTTCCAGAGTAGGGCATTACTGTAATCACATTATATTTTACAGTAACGCATTACTGTACTAAATTCAGTCATTACATTACAGATAGAATTAAGTCGTTACGTGCGTTGCAAAGGTTCTTCAGTTATTTGTACGCCAGGTGAATAAAAATAATTTAAAAAAAAAGAAAAACCTCTTCTTGTGCATTTGCTACAATCAGCTGATTTCATTTTGCTTTTTTAAAGGGAAAATGCACACCTTTTATTTTTACTGAAACAAAAGGACAAGAGTGCAACAGTGAAATGTATAACTCCAGTGTGTGGGACTGTAGCCTAAATTATATATTGTTATTGAGTAATTATGTGACAATGCAATTCAGGACATTTTATGGAGTAACACAAAATTAATGTAATGAGTAATGTAGAGTAATTAACTAACATACTTACTTTTAAGAAAAGTATCAAATAATGTGTAATCTTTTAGCAGTGCTCCGCCTCTTCCTCCTCGCACAGCAGAGTAGATACCAGTTTGCTCAAGGGTTGATCTCTTTCTATGGCCCTAATGAGCTCTCCTTGCGTAATGGCCCATCTTCTGGTATCTGTTCCACACTCTTGAGACTGTTCTGAGAGACATGGTGAACCTTTTTTACAATGTCACATAGTGATGTGCCAACCTGGATTGGACTTTCTGTGCAAGCAGAATGGGAGTAATTACTGTTTCATGCTATCAGCAGTGACAAGGACATTAGCAAAAAGAAAAACCAGAAAGAACTCAAAACAAATAAGGTGAGAGCAATGTTCTGTGGCTACCACGCCCAAAACAATTTCCTTTTTGGGGATATTTCTTTTGCGGCTCTCCAGGGCACCTGTTGCCACTTTCATTTGCACAAAAGCTGGTGGAATCAATTTGCAATGGTTTATTCTCCCTCGCTAAACATATTACCCCTGAAGTTTAAAATACTTGAAGTTATACTGTGATGATCAAATTTTACCTGAACTTTTTTCGAGCACTCCATATTGAATGTTTATGAACACATTGTTATGGTTCAACAAGATTATGCTTGGTTTTGTTTACTTTTCTCCTTTTTTATTTTTATTTTCTGTCATCACTCTCAGGTGAAGTTGCTGGGCTGGCTTGGCATTCTCGTTCCACCCATGCTTGGTATGAAGCAATCAGGCAACATGTATCTCAACCGAGTGGTGCCATAGTTCTTTGCCAGATTGTCATTGTCACTATGGTAACAGTTAAGGCTCTGCGGTTATCAGAGTTATTCATCTGTTTACTCAATTTCTGTCCTCTTCACTGTGCAGTCTAGTAGTAGTAGTAGCGCAGAGTAGTTTGGGCCCGGAAGCAGGGTTCATACGTCAACACTTAAAGACCAGATACTTTCTTGTAGGAAGTATTTTCCTCATAAAAACAGACATGTTGGTGTCATGGTTTTTAATGGGGTTTTGTTATCCTAAAATATTTTGTTTTGAACTGCAATCAGTTATTTTCATGACATTTTTTTAACTAATATTATGTTAAGCAGTGCTAACATGTGTCTTAATACACACACAAGTTAATTCATTTTTTTATAGCCGCTTACTCATTAGGCCGGGCTTTAAGCGAGTGGGTGCATCTGTTTCACCACTCCACACACACACAGAAACAAAGCAGAGAGCGCAGGAGAGGAAAGGTGAGGAGAGTAGAGAGAGCAAAGCACACTTAAATAAAGACAAGTGCACATAAATAACATGAACTTCAGGTAGGCCATATTGCGACTTAATATTAACATAGACTACAGGATATTTGTAAAACATAATTTTCATTAGATGGGGGACTTTTAAAACATAGAAACTTGGTTTTAAACTGTAAATATTTATTTATAAGATTATATATTTAGTACTAAATAAATAGCATCATCTTTGAAAAGATTTTATGATATGAAGAGTTTAACGCTAACAGTTTTATCAAGACTGTGGCTGCATTTTTATCAGATCTTTGGTGAAGGCGATTGAGAAAAATATGTTTTCCTCACCGAGTAACATTGAAAATATGCACTTTTATCGGTGAGAAAAATGCTTATTATGCACACATTGTATGCATAAATCATTCATTTACATTTTTTGACATGAGTGTTTTTAAGGCTGAGATAAACACATTTATCTTGACTAAGGCCACCAGTTTTAACATTATTTCAAGAAATTTACAGTGGCGATGCCTTTGCTGATATAATGATAAGTGCTATATTTCTCCCCCACCCTGCTCCCCAAAATCTTCTAAAACAACAGCACAGGCAGTCTGTTTAGCATATTATGACCAATCAATTCGCAGGTGTGTTAAGGAGTTGAAGTCCAAGTTAAAACAAGCAGACCGGAGTTGTGTGTGTATGGTTGAGGTCTGCTCCTGTTATACTATTGACTGTATGAAGGTCAGCTATATCTTGCAGGTACATAATGTGTAAATGCACTGCTTATGGTTGGAGAAAGCTCTTTCTGGTGCAGGCCAACACACGCTTATTCTAAGGTTGATTATTGAATAGCTGTCCATCACTTCAGTACTGTAGTAGACAGATATCCTGCTAAGAGAATTGGCACAGGCAGGAAGCAGATGGTGCCATTTTTTATTAATGACTAACATCAACATCACGCTGTGTACACATCAAAACAAGATGCACATATCACATATTACACCAGTGGCTTAATATATGCAGTGCAGCCTCTGAGCATAAACTATACATACATCATCTTGTGAAATGCATCAGGCTAGGACCACCATTCTGATGTTTGCAGTTTCTTGTGTGAAATAGCTGTACTACTAAGAATGCAGCAATTAACCCAGAAAACTGAATTCATTTTTTATAGAGTTTTTCAGGAGGTTTATCTATGTATGTCTATATTTCTGGGATATGAACTCATGTAAAACATGCATGCATGCAATGCCACCATCCACATTCTCTTTCAGTGTCACTTGGTGCATAGCATCACATATTAGAGAAATAACAGCTCAAGGCAAGTAGTTCAGATGAGTCACTATTAATAAGTATGGTCAACAGTAGTTGGCTCTTTAAGGGTTTGGCATTGATCAGATCAGCAAAAATCCCCAGGGATGCTGTAAATTGTCAATCTATTCAATATGAAGCAACATACTACTATGCCGCTATTTGTGTCTACAATAAGATAAAGCCTAATCACAATGATTGAAGATTGTATTTTGTCTGAATTTCCTCCCTTCCACAGAAGTGCATATGAGTTCAGCTACTGACCACAATAATAAAATCAAATAATAAAATGTTATGTCAATAATATCTTCATAATATTTTATTGTACCGTTCTTTCAAATATTACATTTTCAGTAAAAACAATATAAATCCCTGCTTATTTTTGCCATCCTCTTCTTATAGACTAAAGACTTATAAACTCAGTAAGAAAAAAAAAATACTGACAGGTGAATTGGATCTCTCATTAAAATGCAATGTGCAGCCTTGGTATTGTTGCAGACCAAGCAACAATGTGCCTCACACACTACAAAAACTGTTCAGGAACAGCTTGAAGGATACAACAAAGAGCCCAAGGTGTTGACCAGCCACAAACCATTTGCAACTCCCAGATCCCAAAGGATACACTCCTCATGTTCTGAAGCCATACACAGCAGGATGCCACAATATGTGATGTATACGTAATACTGAGAAACAGAAAAAACAGAATCCTTTGTGTGAAGTTTTTCAGCAGTAGCAACTTGCCATAGTATCAAGTGGGCAAAATATGATAACTGGTAAATTTTACAGCTACCATGTAATATGCAGTGACAGCTAGTAAAAATTCCCTGTGGTACAAAACCTAATTCAACCCTTTACAGAGCTTACTCCAAGAACAACTACTGTTCATTTTTTATGATCCCAAATGCCAGAAGTTTTTGAATATATCATAAAGAGTGTTAACGTCCTCACCCACACATGAATAACTAAAAAGATGAACACAAAAACCATCTTTCTTTTCTCGAAGCTAAGATGCTAGTTATTGTTAATATTAAATAAGTTACCAGTAGCATATTTAGGATCCAGTTAGGGAAAAAATTAGTTGAATGTAAATTATAAATTGCTGCATTATTACAACATAATAATGTAATACTTTCCCATTCCCAAAGTCAAGACCGCTGTTGCCCCCTTAAAAACCAGAAAATCTCCTGAGGCCCATCAAATCTTAAATGTTCGTTCTAATCAAAATACAACAGAAAGCGATGTATTTTCTTGAAATTCTTATTCAAAAAACATAAACCACACAGACTAATGGCTGTAAATTACCTGTGCTACCCAGTCATATGCAAAGCATTAAGGCCAATGTGTGTAGTAGGAGACAATACTATAATATAGAATCAGTAAATGTAGGTCAGAGTCATGAGTAATATCACAAACTAACTACCTTCTATTACCAGTTTTAATTGAATTTTTATATAAATAAATAAAATTATATAAATATGTGTCTTAACATACTTCTAAGTAATTTCAAACTGAGTTTCTCTTATTACTGCACCCTCCTGAAGTATCTTTGTGGCCCACCAGGGGGCCCAGCAAACAATTTGGACATCAATGCTTTAAAGCAAAGACTACAGACTATTAGCTTAGCTACTAAAAGTCATCGGTCTCACCCTGCGCAGGAACGTTTTTGTTCTCATAAATGTTAAGCTTGCACACAAAATGTCAAGCTGTAGGGTCCCTACACGACACTGGGATTCAAATTCCAACATATTATACTGAAGGTTTAAGAATGAGTTAACAATGCAAGAAAAAAAAATCAACCCTTGAATCTGAACGCTGCAGGATGTGTCATGTTGTGGGAATCATTTTGCTGCCTTGATTTGTCATTCAAAATCAATGCAATTATAAATTTAAATGTGAAACATTTCTGCCCAGAGCAGGGAGTAATCTCTTTCAAAATGACAATGCCTGCCATCTAATGAAATCATCCATAAATTCTTTGACTAGTACGGTATGACGTGACTCATATGTACATTTTTACAGTCAATAAAACTTTAAATGAACGCCCATGTCAGATTTTGGACAGATTTGTTAGACAGTGCTATCCACCCACCAGGGGAGCGAATATCTGTTAAAAACATGTCATGGAGAATCAGTGCTGAGGTGCACTAAAGCTGTTCTGGCAGCACAACCAGACATTTTATGTTTTTCCTATAATTTGCCATGACTCTGTAGATTTTAAGATATTGTAGTCTTTCTTCTCTCTGAAATTTCAGAGCTATTATTCCAGACACTTTCTATTATTTTCTTTTGAATATCTTTCTGATATTGTTGAAAATGGCATACATTGGCATACTGGTTGCGAAAGCTTGGTATGCATAGCAACAGTAACCAAGGCGATTTACAGAAAGAGTTATGTCAAGACATTTGAGGATGTCTATAGTTGAATATTCTAGCAGATAAATATCTCCATGAGTCAAGGTTACTATTTATTTCTCATAAAATGAATTATTTTTTAGAATAATTAACTACTAAGGTTATTTATAGAGACATTCAGCTCTTTTCTGTCAAGGTCTTACCTCATAGTCAGTAGTAACGTTGAATAAAGAATTTAGAATTTAAAGAGATTGTGTAGATTCCTTTTACTGTCATTCCACAGAGTACAATGAAAAAATTCTGAAGGTGCTTCTACTCACATTAAAAAGAAATAAAAGGCATGAAGGAGTTTGAAGCTAAACTAATTTCAAGCAATACATGAATAAAATTAAATAAACATTTGCTGTGACCTTATAACAATAAATTGTTAAATAGTACAGTAAAAGCATTAGCAGCTGAAAGATTGCATTTCTAGGATGTTGTACTTTTGCTAAATCACAGTTGCTTTATTTATACATAATTTGTGCTGGCATATCTTTGTCATTAATTCTGTGTCCTTTAATTCATTAAACCAAAACTGATATTTTGATGACAGTAATGCTCTCCTCCCCACCCAGTGACCCAATAAACACTCATGTAACTAAAACTAAATAACTAAAGCTAAACATAAAATATAATAAAGTCTGTTGGGAATGTCAGTTTTGTGGATAGTGTCACAAAGTAAATGGAGTAAATGGAAGATTTTACCTAATTATTTAAAAAATGCCAGTGATATCACTCATAAAATAAAATTTTGGGCCAACAATATGATTCCACAAGATGGTGGCAAGGTGTGTAGTCTTGTCCTTTAAATATTTGTAAATATTTGTAAAGACTGGACAAGTTCGGCAGACATTAAAAAAAAAACTTTCTAGAGCAGATGAACAGTAATTGAAAATCACATACTTAAAAAATAGGGGGAAAAAAACCAAAAAACAAGCAAAGACTGGGCACACTGAGAGATGCATTTGGTCTTTTGAGGTAACAATCCAGCCACGGGAAGGCCACAAGCCAGTGCTCTGGCTAAATGGGGAGAATTGAGTCAGGAATGCCATCTGGCATAAAATTTTTTTGCCAAATCAAACATGCTCATGAAGATCATCAAGAATAAGATTTCAGATGAGAATAAAAATGGATTGGTTGGCCAAACCACTCTGGCTGGCCAGACTAACACTGACACCTGTTGGCTAAAAGGGTGTCATTGTTAATCTGGCCATTGTTAATCTGTCCCCCAACTGAACCATAATGGAAACTGTGCTACTGCTGGCCTAAAACAAGGGAAGAGAAGAAGTGGACTGAATGTTTGGGAGCAGTGAAAGAGAACAAAAGGTAGGAGTGCAGAGGTGAGAGTAGGGACGTTAAATGTAGTGATTAATAAAGTGAGAATGGTCGCTTATATGATGGAGAGATGGAAAGAAGATATATTGTGTGTGCAAGAGATGAAATTGAAAAGAAGCAAAGCCAGGAGGTGGATTCAAGACTGTTTGACCATGGTGTAGAGAAGAAGCAAAATTGAATAGTGGTAAACTCAAAGAAATAGCATGTCAGTAGTGTTGTAGAGGTGAAAAGGGAGTGTGAGATAGAATCATGAGTTTGACGCTAGGGTGTGATATTGAGTGCTGTCAGTGCATATGCCCCAAAAGTTAGATGACAGTTAGAAGACAAAGAGGAATACTTTCTACCACTTAATCAAACTTACTCTAGAATTCTTAAGTGGTAAAGAGTGGTGCTTGGAAAGGACTTCAAGGATGATGTAGGTAAAGGGAACAGAGGTGATAAGGAGGTGCTTGGTACATATGGTGGAACATTGGGTCACAGGCTGAAAGAGATAGAAGACTACAAGGCAGTGGTAGGGGAGAATACAGCTAGGCAGCATCAGATAGTAGTGTGTCAGATGACTTTGGGAAATCAAGAAGGATTAAATGATGGAAGCTGAAGATGGAAGAACATTGTGCAGTATTCCATGAGGAGCTGAGACTGACTCTAGGTGGTAGGGAGTGGTTACCAGACGATTGTGAAAGTACAGCTGAAGTGGTGAGGGAGAGAAGAAGGTATTTGATGTATCCTCTGGACACAGGAAAGAAGACAAGGAGACCTGAGGGTGCAAAGACGAGTTACAGGAAAGTATTCAAAGGAAGATGTTAGGATGAAAAAGTGAGATAGCTAGAGGAGAGGAAGAAGGTTTACAATGATTTGTATGTGAGGCCAGGCAATAAAGAAGTAGAAATGAACTTCTATACTATCAATGGGCTAGACAGAGAGATCAAGCTAGAAAGGATGTGCAGCAGATTAAGGAGAGTCTGTTTAGACGATGAATGGGTTGTTCAAGACTTGCACAGTACTGGTAATCCACCCAAGAACAACTGAAACGCTGTATTTACAAAATTTGCTATATTTCCTGCCCATTATTACTTATTCACATTAGTAAATGTGCCTTGTGTTTACATTCCAAATGAGATCAAAGCTGCAAGACTTAAGTTATTGTCATTATTTCACTGTTGGCCAACATGGCAGACAGGAAAAGTCAACGGAGAACTAAAGTTACAATAAGCTTATCCAGTCTTGCCTGAAGTTGTTTGTGTATAGTAAAAATGATTCATTTTATTGAATGAAAGATGTTCACAGTATCCTTCCCTCAGGAGTCATCCTGTTAATATAATTCTAAGAAAATCATTAATCTATTAGCAAGACTAATAACAGACCCTATACCTAACAGACCCTATACCGTTCTCAGGGTATCAACAGTTTTCATAAGGAAACTAAAATAACATATGTGGTCTTTATCAAAATTACACATCAAAGACAGGAAGTAGATTAATTAGAGCACACATCAAAGACTGGATTCTTACAGGAAAGTTTCACATGATCAAATGGGTGACTCATGGTGGTTCTTAGCACATATCATATATCAACTGTATCGGGGGGGGTTTTCTACAGACACCCCTTTTCACCACTGCTCAAGAAAGCCTTAATGTTTATCACAGCAGAAAACCAGTACGTCCTGTTGCACTTGCTACTGCCCGGATTTGATGGAATTCCAAAAATGCCACTAGCAGCTTCGTGTTTACATTACAGGGTGACATATACAGGACAGTATATAGCTTTGATGTACAGAAGTGCTTTCTGCATCAAAGATCAATCAGATGCAATTCAATTTTTCTTATATTGCTTTGGTTGCCGCAAACTGTTATGTACGCTAGCAAAAATATAACCGTGTGTGGCCTCACTAAGTGTCAGCTCAGCAGCAGTTCGCTTTTTTTTCTCTTCCTTTCCTTGAGAATACAGAGGGATAAAACTGAAGTGATGAAGGAGAAGCATGCAGAAGACTGCACAGCAAACACACTTTAAGTCAAGCTTTGATTTTAATAAAGTATGCATATATATGTTCCTCCCTGCTGTTTTGAAATAATATATGCACTCCCTTGTGCTGTGGTCATTTATTATACTGTAGCTTCCACAGTGTTTATGAACAATTTCATTAATGTATCCAATATTCAGCTAGCAGTCATCAATATAAAAAGGCTGAATTAATCTTACTGTGTCTCTCACATTGACTGATTGCCTTGTCTTCTGTAAACTAAGTGAATTAATTATGTAGTCTCATGTCAGCTTATGAGCAACTGAGATGAGAAAAGGAATTAGAAAAAATGATGAAAAGGTGTATAGTACAGTTCATTAGAGACAAATCATCCAATGATTCAGATTTTATGATTAATATGCATGCTGATGAACATAGCAATATTAAAGAACGTAAAATTCAATTTCAGGACCTCTGGTGTGTGCTGCTTGAATACCAACTAATGACGATCAAACATTTACTTGGCAAGATCAGGCTAGTGCAGGTTTTCGGCATATGTGTACACGTATCCCTGCACTCTTTGAAATTCATGACGGTGTTAAAGCCCCTGGATTTAATTAAACCAATTCAGGCGCAGTGGCAAACTGCATTGGTTAATGCAGTGCTGTGGAACAAGCAAAGGCAAACTGGGAGGTCACAACAGCAGGGACTGCATTGCTACGAAAGCACTAATAAAAACATAGTTGGAGCACTGGCAAAATGACAAGATGACAGGAGATGAAATTTTAGGCCAGCAAATCATTGAGGAACAATCTCTGTATGAAAAGTAACTCACTTAGTCATTTTCCATAAATATACACGACTGCTTGTGGTGCCCTTCACAATAAAAAAATCAATGTGCATATGTCTGTCTCTCCCAATGAAACATTCAAATCTCTGTCACACTAACCATACACAGTGTTGATAAGGTGACTTTTGAAATAGTGTAGATTACAAAATTACTAAATCTAGCTACTAGCATTAATGTAACTATTTTGATAACTCAGTCAACAAATTCAGCAACTTACAGGTTTACTGTTAGATTATTTTACAAAAAATCTTTAAAACTGAAAAGAAGTAAGACAGAAGAATCGTCTACAAGCAGTAGTTTCTCAGGTTTGACTTCAAGCACAATTTCTTAAAAATTGGAAGCATTTTCACTTCTGGCGAACAAGCTTCATGCTGCACAAGGTCAGGCCGCTTAGAGCTCTGTGCAGTGGTATGACTGGTAGATGAGTAGCGGTGCAAATTCACATAAGGGAACCAATCCAACAACCTTAACACCAGCGCTACGGTATTATTAGTTGCAGAGAGATCATTTTCTTCGTTCTTTATTTTATTTTATATTTTTTAGATTCATTTTTGGGACATTGAGCTTCTATTTTTACTGCAGTGGAGGCAAGAGACAGAACTGGGGGAACAAGATGCAATGCACAACACAGGGTAGAATCAAACTCAGGCCCATGCAGTATTCTTTTGGCTACCTGCTCAACCTGGTGAGCTATTACAGAACCCTAGTTGGTCTCTTTTATAGAGTGAATAAATCAAAGGAAGATGTCAGCAGGTTGGAGGGCTCTCACTGATGATTTCATCATTTGGAAGATTTGTTGTTGTTGTCCTTTCTTTGTTTCCTTAAATTTTCACACACAGATTTGTCTCATTTTCACTCTTCATTCATTCTTCATTCTTCAAGTTTCGTACGGTGGCCCTGAGACGTCAAACACACTGAAACTTGACAAATAGAAAATTGCTGCAAGAGTACACAAAACACAA
Organism: Tylochromis polylepis; assembly: GCA_015107715.1. Lineage (NCBI taxonomy): Eukaryota > Metazoa > Chordata > Actinopteri > Cichliformes > Cichlidae > Tylochromis > Tylochromis polylepis. The sequence continues at coordinate 15,134 of VVHJ01052410.1, forward strand.
CAGAAGTTGAATAAAATAAAAGTTCAACATACAAAATCACCAGGAAATGATTTTGGGGAGACACTAATGTATTCCCCAATGGGTTCCTGTCATTTACGCAGCTCACGGGAGAGCTGCGTAAATGACAGGAACCGAAACATGCGAAGGATTGCACTCAAGAGAAGTGGAGGATTCGTTTGTGTTGTGTTTGAGAAAAAGATGCAAGGTAAAGTGTGCTGTAATCACATGAATCATATAATACTGTAGATACATGTTCGCTGTTCAATCATGCTGTTGTCTCATCTAAGTCACATTCACTGTGTTTTGTGAGCTTTTGCAACAACAACAAAAAAAAAAATTCTGCTTGTGTTTTATTCAACCTTTTTGGGTTTTGTGTGTTTTTGCATCATTTTTCTATTTACTGGTCTTTTCTGATGTTGCAGTGTGTTTGACCTCTCAGGGCCACCACAGTTTAGGGCCTAAAGACCACTGAGTTGGGTTTAGGAAAAGATTGTGCTGTCAATAGCACAAGCTGACTACAAATCTACCAACACTTATTATTGGGATTGCAGTTATATTTTTAGAACGCTAACTGCTACCCAGAGGCCAGCAGCATTGCTGTGAGAAAGTAAAGCCAGGTAATGGTCTCAGTTAATCCAGAAACATGTCTCCTCCATGAAATTCTATGGCATTAGCCATCAGCAACCAATCATGCCATTACTTGCTGTTCATGTTCATCGGGGCCTCCAAGCACTATAGGAGTCAAGTGCTGTAGCTTATATCAGCCACTGCACAGTAGCGTACTGATGCAATTTGCTATAATTGCCAATGACATGATCTGATACAAAGTATAGCTCCAAACCATCTCAACAGATGTTTTACTAGTGCACCTTTTGGTCCTTTGAGCAAAGCATTCCTCACTTACCACTGAAACCTGCCAAGTTTATCTGATGACAGAAGGTAATGGCAGGGTGAACAGGGAGTCATTAGAGAAGGTAAAGGCAGTGCACCGTGGAGTGTTTTGGGGTTAAATAATAATGTCTAAAACTTGTAACAATCCCCAAAGGCTTTAAGCCTAACGTGCACTTGCTGCATGAAAGTCTGAGTAAAGTACAGTTTTTTTTACCCTCAGGTTACCACTTGACTTTTAAAAAGTTGTCCTCATTTAGGAACACGTAGGAAAGAAGATTCTCTTTCACTCTCTCCCACTACCTTCAGTGGAAAAATTCAACTCACCCACATATCTTACCTTGGGAAGCAGGCAATCTTCCATGTATCTACAATTATCTCTCAGGCCTGTGGCATTCCTGTCTGCATACCCTTATGATTCAATTATGACTAGACTCTAGCTTGTTTACTGTTCTCATTATGTACTTATTTAGGCTATAGCTTAGTGATTTTGAAGTATTTTGCTTCTTTATTCCTTTAAACTCTGTCTAATGTCTACAAGATTACTCATATATTATAATAAGTCTAGAGTTTTATGTACATCTGAGATCACTGAGTTGCAGCTGGGTATTATTTTTTTTCTTTTTAAACACCCATAATTTAACTCTTATTCGGATATGGAATCCACTGCCCTGCTTTAAAAAAAAAAAACTGCCACAGAAGGCCTTTGTTTTTAATAAACATCCAAGCTTTTCATGTGTAGTTTTTTGTAGCCTATAAAGCTATTGGGGCAATTAAAAGCATGACATACAAAAATAAAAGCTGTAAGATTATGTTTTTATTAGATGCCAGATCCTTCAAATACATCAAAATAACTGCTTCACAATCATTTTGATGGTACACTGACTCTTCCATTCCCACTCCAGCATCTGCTCTGGCAGTATATAAGCTGGGTGAGCGGGTACAATCTCCTGGGAAAGGTGCATTTCCAAGGACGCTGTGAGTGGAGCTTGGCAAGATACAAGGCCAAGCAGCAGGGGACTGGCTGAATGACCTCTGAATGCACAGAGTCAAGAGGGAGCAATATGCAAGGAAGCAGGAAAGAGCACGCCAGCATACTATTATAGTGGCATGCAAACGATTGTACACTTGGGGCAAAATTTCTGGGAATAGCTGAGAGAGTAAAAGATGAAGAGTAATCTTAAAGGGGACATATTTCTTTTGAAATGCTCAAAAAAAATAAAGGGAACACAAAAATAAGACATCCCAGATCTGAATGAATGAAATATTCTTATTAAATACTTTGTTCTTTAAATAGTTGAATGTGTTGACAACAAAATCACACAAAAATTATCAATGGAAATCAAATTTAGCAACCCATGGAGGTCTGGATTTGGAGTCACACTCAAAATTAAAGTGGAAAAACACACTACAGGCTGATCCAACTTTGATGTAATGTCCTTAAAACAAGTCAAAATGAGGCTCAGTAGTGTGTGTGGCCTCCACGTGCCTGTATGACCTCCCTACAACACCTGGGCATGCTCCTGATGAGGTGGCGGATGGTCTCCTGAGGGATCTCCTCCCAGACCTGGAGTAAAGCATCCACCAACTCCTGGACAGTCTGTGGTGCAACCTGGCG
>VVHJ01052412.1:0-19525 GCA_015107715.1 Tylochromis polylepis
GGACTGCAAAAACGGAGGCTTTTGGAAACGATGACGCATTTTAGTCATGTGATGCAGTCATGTGACCAATTCAACTAAGATGGCGGACGGCATTGTACAGCAGTTGTTTTGTTTGCTCTCAATTCTGACAGCCCTATTAAAGATTAATATCAGTGTGTACATGCTCCAGATAGCTTTTCTTCAAAGAAGACGGAATGTAAAGTAAATAAGTAGATAAACGGCAGACGGAAATGACGCAGGTCGAATCGTCTTAAGTTTCACGCATGCGCGGTACAGGAACGTAAGCGTTTTCAGTGTGGATGAACAACTCTTCGGAAACGATTGAAAACGATAGTGTGGACACGGAGCGTTTTTAGACGAAAATGCCATTTTCAAATTTATCTGGAGTAGTGTAAACGTAGTCTAAATGACAATATGCAATAAGTAGAAATCAAAGGCTACATTGAGAACTCTTGAAAACATAAAAACTGATCTGTATGAACACTAAGAGGGCAGGGGTTATTTAACCCTTTAAGAGGTCTGAGTAAGCATAGGTGGTAACCCTAACCCCAGTCTATCCTTAGACTGAGAAACTCACCTTACTGGAAGAAATGTGGATCGTTTTTGATGTGTATCAGTTAGAATGACTGTGTTTCTTATCCTTGATTGTTGAGACTTTGGATTACAATTTCATAAAAACAAATATTACATATTCTGATTGCCTAGGGTTATGGTTAGAGTTAGGGTTGGGTTGCCGCTATCTTCGTTTTGGAGTTCAGAAGGTTAAAAAATGGTATTGGTTCTTTTGGGTTTTAATTTTCTTTCCTTTTTGGTCATTGTTGTGGTGGAGTAGGAGATTTTTTTTTTCTAATCCAATGAAGATACGTTTAACCAAGTTAGTTTTTTAACAACCAATTATTTTGCTGAGAATTTTGGGAAGATGAATTAAATTATTTTCATTATTTTCAAACCTATAAAACCACCATCTAAATGAAGAGGTGTAATGTGATGGAACGGACTTTTGAAATTGCCTGAGGGGAAGAAGGCGGGATGTATATTTGATTGTATCCGTGAGACAAGTCCCACTGCACAACAACACACCAAACAATTAATATGCTGCTGTGCTGCTGACAAGAATGTAATCAAGGTTTAATGAATGACAGCAACTGATAGTACAGTAAAATTAGTCTTCATTCTGACCTCTGAGTCCTGTCCTGTTTATGGAAGTTTATCTATGCATAATAAACTTGAGTATTTTTGAAACAGCTAAAATCCAAGAGTGAACCTGAGGATGGCAACCAAATAAGAAATTATGACTGCAGCTTATAAGCATGTGACAGCCGACCTGCACACAAGCCTACCTAATATTAGACCCAGACTGATAATAATAAAGTAATACTAAAACTTCTCTCATGCACATATAGATTCTGTCGGCATATGAGGTTACGTGTATTTAATAAACCTCAAAGGGGAAGACTCCTACAAACAGCTGTGAACAACACACAAAATGTCTTCTCCTATTTTTTTTTTTTTTTTTAACCTGTACTATATTCAGTGGCAAGAGAAGACATCTACTGTTATTTGATGTGAGATTTGTTCAGGCAGCCTGAGACTGTGAGACAGAACCTGACAGTGGGCGTCTCTGCAAGTTGGCAGCCCCGGTGAGCAGTTAGCTCTCTGTGTGCAATCAGTAACGTTTATCTTATTTTTTTTTTTTACCTTACATTCTGCTTAACTATTTTGAATTGACATTTAAGAAGTTGTTAATAAGTTCTTCAAAAGTGGCAGAAACACTCCCACACGCTATTGCCTTAACAGGATAACTATTCTCATTAGGAAAGAGCTTTCAACATTAAAGGTAATATTATTATTATGGAAACACCACATGCAGAGAGGCAAGCAAAAATACCTCATTGACCTGATACAAACAGCATGCAGGAGCAATTTCTTCCTTTTGAGAAAGACAAAACTGCTTGTGTAAGTGCTTTCTGCATGGCCTGACAAGACTCATAGGCTCATAATGAAACTAATATGGCAGCAGGATTGTTGGAATGGGTGGAGGGACTGCCCTTAAGTGTAGCACCCGAGTTCACGCCCCCACCTAATCACCTGCCGTACTCAAGAGTCCTTGAGCAAAATACTTATAACCCCAACCATCCACGAAAACACAGCCCTGTCGTTGAACCTGACCTCTGACACGAGACGAGTCCCTTAGAGGGATCGATAACGCATTTCATTATCATGGGATTCTTGCAAATGAACTCAATTGCTGCTGTGGGCATATGGTGGTGGGTAGTGAAGAGTGTGTGTGTGTCTGTGTGTGCTTAAACTTTTGTGTTAAGTCATGCATGATTGCCCAAGATATTTCTACACAGGAAGCTCACATACTGTGTAAGTGTGTGTGTGATCACCTGGTATAAAATTGGAGTCAGGAGAGCATGGCCTGGTCTCGCTGCTGTTTCCTAAGCACTGGTTTCCAGTGGGGAAAAGGACATCACAGTGACGCACGCGCAGCTGGGCGCCGCTGGAGTCACAGTGGGACCACTCTGACCAGCTGGACCAGCTCTCTGGAAACGGCAATGACAGCAAACCTCACACACAGCCTGTCCGATGGGTGTACGTCTGTGTGTGTGTGTGCTGCACTGGATGAGTATTTTAGTGGTACATGGGTCCCCTCTGAGGGGCTCAAAGAAACTAAAGAAAATAAACAATGAGCCTGTGAAGCTGCTTATCATTAAGGTGTGCGTGTGTGTGTGTGAGTACCTGGACAAGGCTGCGTGTTGCACAGTGCCTCCTCAGTGTGAAGACCCAGGCAGATGTCCCCTCCGTAGGCTGGTGGGGGGTTGCTGCAGGTTCGCGTCCTCATGTAGTGACCCCCTCCACACGTCACTGAGCACTTGGACCATGAAGACCAGCATGACCAGCTACCGTCCACTAAAACAGGGATATCAGTAGCACATTTTTAATATAAATGTGTGGTGATATTATTAAGACAGCAGGAAAGATTCACTAAATTCTACTGTTTCTTGTTTTCCAATAGAATGATTGCTAAAAATGTGGGTTTTCATACCTTCCAGTCCTTTACAACAGACAGTTTCAGTTGAAGTCACTCTAAGCCATTTTAAAACACCAAAGACTGATACAGACATATGAGGCACGCAGAATATGTGCTTGTGTCTTGAACTGGAAGAAGCTGGGCTTCATCCAGCTGTTACAGCAAAGACCTGACCTCCCTAAACCCTTGGAATAACACTCTCTCCTGTGCTTAATAAAGATAAATGAAGCATCGCAGGCCGCTGCCTTGTTTCTCTCTTCATGTGATGCCAAGCCAAACAACAGACGTTTAAAGGACATGAATATTCAGGCTCGCATCAGACGCGTGGAGAAGACATGCTGTATAAATAGGTGGATGAATCGAGAGAATGAAGAGAGAGAAATAAAAGGAGAGGAATAAAAAGAGCAATAAAAATGGAGGCACATCTTTACACATGAATCACAGTAGAGGCAAATATCCTTTGCCAGTCATCTGGATAAAACCTCACTTCATTGTAGCAGAGAGAAATCCCCTTTTCGATTGCTTTTAAAGACTTGGAGATAGCTGGCAGCGCTGTGCAGGTAATTGAAGTTGCCGATGCTTTTTGTCATCTCAGTGTAATTTCTCTATCACAGAGTGACACATAAGTCGATCCCTGGCCCTCGATGACGGATCGTCTCATCTCGGGTGCAGACTCAAGAAAAACCTGGATTCATTTGTTTCCAAAGCAGATGGATTGTAGGCATTGCACTTTTTCCCCCTCCTCTGCTTCTTCCCAGCAAACTAACACATTTTAAAAAAGCACTAGATTAGCCAAAGGAGGCTTAAAGTTGGTCTTCCAGCCTGGCTTGGATACCTCAAAATAATATGTCACTTTCAGAGGGGTGCTAATTGAGTGTGCATTAGTATTCATTGCTGCTCAAGTCGTTTCCTTTGGGGGACTGGAGTGCAGAGCTGTTCATCAACATGTTGTAGCTGTGGTATTATTCCAGTCAACATCCCAGGAAAAGTGTACTACATGTATTAACGCAGTGCAGGAAAATCAAAGCACATTCACCCAACGTTTTACTCAAGGGGGGAGCACCTGTGGCAACCTTCCTCCAGGAGAAACCAAATCAGATTCTCTGAGATCCATCCAAAGTCCTCATCTGAGCTCGCAGCTGATAACAGCTTACCCTATTAGCGAGAATGCTCAAGCTGTTGAGGAGCTGAATGGTGTCTGCTTTCACTGAATGAATTAACAGGCTGTAAAAATAGTATAGATGGCCATTCACTCTCTTGTCTCTTTCGCTTGCTTACAGCCTGGCAGCAGTTATGAAGACAGATCGCGGATGTTGAAGACGATGTGCAGATCCGGGCTTTTAGCAAGATAGCAAAGCCGTTCTCCAGGGGGGCTTGATTAATAATCATCCGAGACAACGTCCTGCTTGTCTGCTTACCGCCCTTGCAGGATACCAGGTGTGCTTTATGCCAAACTAAGCAGTGGATTTCCATTTAGACAGCTTACTTTCCTTGTCAGACAGAGTATTCTTTTAATTAGAAAGCTTCCTCTTGCCGTCTTCCACTAGAGGAGTGTTGAAAATGCATTGTCTCAGGGCTTTTCACAACAAAATAAGGCCTCCCATAGCTGGCAGCATAATTACCCAGGAATGTAATTACACAGTAGAGCGCCACGGGGATTGTCTCTTTGATTCTTGGTGTAAATTGAGGTCTTCGTCACACCTCTTATCTGCAACTGATTTCTTTTGTGGTTCCTGATAATGTGGTCAGTCATTTTGTCTCTGCACTTATTATACATTAATCACACAAAAAAACCCTACAACAACAACAAAAAAGCTGAAGCCTGAGATTGTGTGGAGGAGTGTGTGTTTAAATGTGTGACTGAAAAGGAGACTTATTGACTCCAAGTCGTTCTTCTTTTTTTTTTTTTTTAAATCAATGCATGTCTTTGTTACTACAATTGAAATGAACCGAAATCCTCTCATGTATTTAACGGTACAGAATATGTTTGTGGATTTCTTACCTGGACAAGGGGTAATGTTACACTCTTGGTACTCCTGTGCCGGCCCCAGGCAGGTCTGACCTCCATATCGGGGCTCTGGGTTACTGCAGGTCCTCTTCCTGCTTCGGATTCCCCGGCTGCAGTCTCTGCTGCACTGAGACCAGGAACTCCAGGACGACCAGCCACCGTTTACCGTGTGGCTTGAGATTCTCCCCAGACGAAGCACTTCTCCTGCAGAACACATACAAGTCCGACAAACCTCTCATCAGTATCTAAAACTGTGGTATTGTTAGCATTTCTTAATAATGAACACTGCTGTTTTCTGGAAGAAAGCAGATGGCTGTTCTCACTTACTAGCATCAGTGTGCGCATCTATTTTCAACAGCAATAAGTGGGCAGAGAGTCAATAACCACTCTTGACAACAGCATATGTGCCTTTACTATTAGAGTTGGGAGCTACAAGCTTTAGCTCAATTTGTGCTGAAAGAGTCGGGCCCATTTCCTGGCTTCTGGTGTTTTTCAGTGACTTTCTGCTGTAAAGCAATTTGACGGATTTTATCAAATGATAGGAGTTTCTAAAGGCTGTCAGTCTTAGTGTGCTGTCTCAAACAATCAATCAGAAACACAGACGCCGGTTCATTCATTCCCACTTCTATTCATGAGTAATGCAGGTAGCATGGATCCAGGTATGGCTGGTATCTTTTCTTTGGTAGGTTAGTTCCCCAAATCTGAGCAAACAGATTTGGTGATACCTGAAGGATGATTATTAATTACATTTCTTATGATGCCAAATCTGTGTAACTCGCAAGGAGAGACTGTATATGAAAGATGGATTTAGTCGCAATGATGTCATCCATTAGCTTGTGATGTCCTGTTTGAAATTTGGGATTTTGGTGTTTTTAAACCATACCAGAGGGGTGTATCTGAAAGTAAAGCAGCAGTAAAACAGTTAGTTGTTAGTCCTACTCTGATTTATTGTCTGTTTTACTCTAAATGACACCATCTTTTACAAATAAACATCATGCTCTGACAGATAGGGAAACTAGCAATTAAAATCATGAACTAATGGTAAAAAGTTTTACTGAGGTCATAAATGAAGTGGGAAGTAGTTATTCTCCATAGATTTGGATCCAATTTGTCTTGTTTTTGCAGCCAAAGGAGACGGTCATAAGAAAGATTGCCGATTTAAGGCACTTTTCATATTTAACATACAGTTCCCAGTATTTTTCTACACATACAATGCTTAAATGTATTAGACCAACACCCAATGTAAGGTGCTTTAAATTAACAGTATTGGTAATTATCAAAATAAATTTTATGTTGTTTTGTCATTGTTAATCCATCGTATGTGCAAGCTCTGAAATATAAATGATATTTTTAATGGTAAAATCTAATAATTGTTCTTAGCCACGACTTTTCAAATGTGCTATTTTATAAAAGAAACAGAAAAACATTAAAGCACATTATGATTTCTTTTTTATTAAGATGCCAAATCACAGTTATTTCCTTGCATCCCTGAGAAGAAAAATCAGTTTTAGTGTTTGAATGCTATGCTTGATTAATTTCTGACTTCTCAGGGAAGTCCAGCACGCTGGCTCATGTCTAGGCATAAAAAAAAGTGAATTACATTTGTTGTTTGTCTAATAAATGACAATATATTTATTAGTTTGAAACAAATTTTTGACAAATATTTCCTATTTTTTCTTACTTTTATGACAGGTGGTCTAATAAATTTGTTAAGCACTGCGCATGAAGTGCTGGAAGTTGTGTGTAAATGTCTGTCATCCACCATGTAATTGCCTTCTTATTGGGACTTTGGTTAGTTAGAACACATTTTTATCCTGAAAAAGGTTAATTATAAGTCAGAAAGTAACACTACATGCATGTCTGGTGCGTGAAAATGTGATGCCAAAAGGTTGTCACATATTGCATCAGTATGTAACACTCTGGTTTATGATCCAATATCTGTAACGCCTGTCAACATCCTTACTCTTTGTTAAAAGCGGTAGCTTGCAATACTGACATGGTGACCACTGTAGACACTCCACCTGCTAAAATCACCATGTGCAACGTCAGTGTGTGACACACAAAACTGCTAGCATGACTCCAAGCTATTAAACTTTTAAAACTCTACAAACGCACATGCCACCAGAAATCAGCTACACAATATAAGCCATGATTTTAATCTTCTCTTTAAAGATGGATTCAGCGAGAGCAGCGTGTGCCCCGTCAACACGCGAACATGCTCGCTCATCAAACAACATCACTTGACTATTCTGTGTACTCTCATCTGGAATGAGTCGAATAGATGATTCCTAATGAAATATGAAACCCTAATTTCTACTAAACTGTAATTACCGTGCACATTAATCAGCTCCTTGCTCTGAGAGACGGAGCAGAATGAGTGGAGAGAGAAAGCTTTTGGCATTTTTGAATGAAAAGAGCGAATTCATCTGTTCGACTGAACGATAATCACTCAAACATCCGATGGAACTACAGTCACTGACCGAGCGCTCTTTTGATGATTCACTCCTTCAGCAAACTGTGCTATGATTTTTATATTACTTTTTTCCAGATAATAATGCAAATCTTCATTCAGGGCCTGCACCACGTCTGCATCATTCTGCGCTCCGTCTCGTTTTGCTCTTGCATTTAAATGAGCGCGAGAAAAGCGTATTAGAGCTTTTCACACAGACCGCAGATGCACATCTGGATCACGAATCTTAGCTATTCAAGCGTGAAACCTTCCTTTTGTGTATGATTCTCCTCTTAATCATTTGATTTTTCTTTTATTACTACTATCTCATTTATTTTGCGGACGGCCTTTCTGTATCTTTCTCTTTCTCTCTGTCTTCCTTTGCTATTAACCTCCTCCTACCTTTTGTCTCTCTGTCCTCCAGCCTGGTCTTGCTGTTTTGTCAGCATGCTCTTTTCACTGACAGTTATCATGGCGTGACTGCTTTGTATTCTCAGGGAGGAGAGAGTGTGTTTACTTAGTGCAAATCCTCAACCTCTTCATAACTACGGCTGACCTTGGCGGTGCACAGGCTGACTCACCCCAGCGTCAAGATGGTGTGAGTGCTGACAGGCCCGTCGAGGTCTCAAGGCCCCAGCTCTTTATCGATTCTGAGCAGGAAGTGGCATGGACAGTCCCACCTGCCAGTATGACCCATACTCTTTATCAAGCCTTCAGTAGTCCAGTAGACTGGACCACTGCACCAAGGGAGATGGACTGCTTCATATTAATGCTTCTCATATGTGCAAATATGTAGGCACACATTACAAGAGCATTGCAGTCAAGGCACACATACAGCACAAGTATGTGCAAATACAGCCTTGGATTGTGTGTGCTGCAACCCACAGTACAGTGTATATACACACACTGCACTTTGCTCCCTTTGCTTGTGTAAACTTCTTGCCGGAGACTGCTCTGATGTACTGTGCATATTGTTAACGCTACTTCACAGGGGCTGCCCTCCTGTCGCCAAAACAAACAGCTTGGTGCCCTCCTTCTCAAATAGGTAGTGACTGGATCTATCGATCATCACAAGAACCACACACAGCCAGAGAGAATTAATCCTCGCTCTCCTGACAGGCTAGGCTGAGCCAAAACTAAGAAGGACACAGTGCAACATCCAATAGTCCCCACCGCAAAGAAACTAGGACATAAAAAAGAGGCCCCCCCCCCCCTTTGCTGAACCTCACACCCAGCTCAAAGGCAAATTGCACTATAAACAAACTGGCGGAGTTATGTGTGTGTGGGATTATGGATGCTGTGAAAAACAGCAATGGTGGATTTTAAAAAACAATTTTTTGCGAGGCCATGCAGACATGCAATCGAATGTACCGTACAGTCAACTGTTAAGACAGAGACGGAAGCTCAGATGACATCTGCAAACCAGAAAGACAACTCAGCTTCAAGACAGACAGATGTGAGAGGCAAACAGGTGGAAAACATTTGAAAAATAAAGAAACTTTCAGTAGAGAAGAGAGATGAATTGTCAAGTTTTATCAGCGCCAGAGTAAACCAAGACCACACTGGGAGAAAAGAGGAGAGGAGAAGTGCTTCTTCCAGCTTGTCCTAGATTCTGAACTGCACATTTACTCCCTATTACTCTTCCTCCCCCTCCGCCTTTACTTTCCATATCAGATCAGCAATGTCTCCCTGAGGAGGGACCCATTTCTTTCAATGTGTGTGTGTCTGCAAGTATTTAGAAATGTATGGCCGTTCATACATATGGTACGAGTTGTAAAACCATAAAATTAGGTGCTCGGGCTGTTTGCAGCAGCGCGGCGGTTTTACCTGTGCTGTCCTGACGTCTGCCAGGCGATGACTGACCCAGAAACCCTCTAGAGGAACACTCTCAAGGTAGAGGCAATTAAAGGTTTGTAAAAGTGCAATTAAAAAACCCACTCCTGAAGAGCGCGAGAAACGAGTGCACAAGTTCAGAAACACACACGCACAAACACACACACACACAAACATGGATTTAAATGCTAACCTGAAATAAGTAGATGGATTACTGAATGTACTGGAACGGGATGTTTCTGGAATTCACCTAAGTTGAATCCGGAGAGTTTGTCATGTTTTTATAAGGAGGATTAAAGATCCAACATGCAGCGGTGTCCTCTGCTGAAATACTGCCATCCCCACTTCCAGGTTTGATTACAGACTGATTTATTGGACTGAAGAGGTTTTATTCATGCTCTGTAATATTTAGGCTTACAAGGATACAAGGACTAAAAGCACATTATTCGACCTCCAGCAAGTATAAACCACATTTATTTACTTTGTGGTGTTTGCAGGGTTTAATGTTTAAAGGGATTTCCAGGAGGTTAAACTTTATGGCTGAATTTCAGCACCATTAACTTCATATCGTATTTAGTTTTCATCCTTGCCAACGTCTGAAATCCAAAATTTGAACCATACTAACAACCAACCTTGTGCATATCACAGTGCCCATGCTTGCTTGTGTTTTTCTTTCTCTTTTTTTTCTGGGGGCTTTGATTTTCTGACAAGAAAGCGCTGCATTGAATCATAACATTTGCAGCTTCTGACTGACAATTTGTCTTTGAATATACCATCAAGGAGAGTGCTGGCAATTGTCTCTGTCTCAAAGTGCAACAATAAAACAACTATGACAAGAAGATTAGGGTAACTACAACTTTTCTTCCATATGCAGGTTTCAGGTTTCACTTTTATACTATGAAAAAAATTAACTGAAATAAACACCTTGTTGGAAGGTGAAAAACCTGAAGTCTATAACTCTATGGTAGACTTTAGAAAACATTCATCCATCCATACATTCCCTTTAGCTCGTTCTGGATAGCTTGCTTGGGAACACCAAGCTGAGTGTGTCCTGGGTCTGTCCTGCAGTTTCCTTCTGGTAGGACATGCCCGAACGTCTCACGTAGGAGGTACCCAGAAGACATCCTAGTTCCTCCTGAATAACTGAGCTCCTCAACCTGTCTCTAAGACTGAACCCAGACAACTTATTTCCATCATGTGTATCGGCAATCTCATTCTTTTGGTCACGAAAACAAAAAAGTACAGCATCAAAATCACAGAAGACATCGCACGAATCCATCTCTCAAGACCACAAGATACTAACACTCCTCCACATGGGTCAGCAACTAACTCCTGATCCAATTCCTTTTTCAGACTTGGAGGTGCTAATTCACATCCCAACCCTTTCAAATTCAGCTGCAAACCACAAGAAAGCCAAAGGTCATGGCTCATTGAAGCCAAAAGACCCACGTGACTTGCAAAAAGCAGAGAAGAGATCCTGAGATCAACGAACCGTCCACCCTCCATCCTCCAAGTATAAGTGACAGTGGGCAGCCCTGTGTCCAACACGCACTAGGGCACATATAAAATATACATCTTATACATAATTTACCTTTTTATGTTCTATATAAATCTTCTACTGATGAACATAGTCTCACAGTTGGTGTGCTAGCTTTTTATTTTGAATACAGCACAAGGAGCACATATGAGGAAAAGAAACTCAAGGCCAGCTCTTTCCATTCATCACTCCTGCCAATACAATCACGAGTAACACAAATATTCAGCTGGTTCTGGTGGACGTCAAGCACATGTTTGTTGTATTAAAAAAAACTAAACAAAAAAGAGCCAATGCAACTATCTAAGATGGCCAACAAACAGTGTAAAAGGAAACTTTTTTCTTTACCTGCACCAAGGAAGCTTGCTACCATCAAAGAAAGATCTTTCTCACTGATAATTTGCTCTCCTTTTAGAGGTAGCAGTCAGTCCAGATTAAAAAAAAAAGTAAACAAAGCTGAAAGTGAATCAATGTCAGAGAACACAGGCAAAGAAAAGCCCATCACTGAGCCTGAATATGAAAAACTTTTCTTTTGGTGTTAAGCTTTATTGTTGAAAACTGTTTAGACTGTTTGTCAAAACCTTCGGGTACGATGTTTTCAAGAGCTTAGAGCCATGATTTCATGCAGACATGCTGTAGTGGCTTTCTGCCAAAAAGGCCAAAAATAGTGATTTAAAAAAAAATTTTTTTGTGCCACTCTATAAAGTGCCATACTGGGGCCGAAGGTGAAACAGGCAGCGTGTCACTGGCATTCCAATCTTACCCTGCAAATTTGGTGTCAAGTTAATTCCAATTAGGTTGTGAACTTCATCTGACAGCAATCTGGAGGAGGGCACGGGTTACGTGTTTAGGTGAGGCATAACTGACAGGCATACAGGGTGGGATCTTGCAACTAAAGCAACATCACTTAAAAAATACACAGCAACGTCACAATTTAAGCAATTCGCTGCCGTAAAGACACACAGTGCAAACAACGAAGTTTCCATAAAAGCCTCTTCCTTAAATGGATCAACTTATTGCACAAAATGACCACAGTACTCCGATATGACAAGGAAAACGGGCCTTTGGAAGGTTTTTCTTATTTACATACCTCATTTACATAAGCATTCAAACCCCTCACTTAGTAAACGGTTAAAGCATTTTTGGCAGCAATAACATCCTCAAGTTTTCTTGGGAGTGATACTACACACTTGGAACAGAAGGTTTGTCTCATTCTTCCTGACAGAATAATTCAAGCCTATCCCTGCTGGATGGGGATTGTTGGTGCACAGCCATTTTCAGGTCTCTCTAGAAGTGAGTTCTGGTCCAGATTCTGACTGGCTGAATCAACAAGTTTTTCCAAAGCTGCTCCCATGTTTCCGCGTGGTTTTAGGCTATTGAGGTATTTAGAATGTAAACTTTAGCTTGGTTTTTGGATCCATTTTTTCATCTGACTAGTCTCCCAGTCACTGTTACAGATTCCCACAGCATGATGCTGCCACTACTGTATTAAAGTGCAGAGCTGTTACTAATGAGGTGACGCCAATAGCATAGTTTTCGCTACACATGTCATTGGGAATTGTGGTGGAATAGTTAAATCCTTCTTTCATCAGAGCAGAGGATCCTGCTTCTCATGGTGTGAGAGCTGTTAAGGTGCCTTTTGGTAAACCCCCAGCAGGTTGTCACATGCCTTTTAGTGTGGAATGGTTTCTGTCTACCCACTCTGCCATGAAGGCCTGATTGGTGAAGCGCTATAAAGTTCTTACACGCCAACAAAGGAACTCTGAATTTTATTCATAGGCACTATCCGCCCCTTAAGTCTGATGTCATTAGCCATTTATGGGTCCAAACTCTTCTTCAATTCCCAAACTCAAGCAAACACTGTGGTATCACTGAGAGTCCAAAATAACCAAAATTCTTCTATCGTCAATAAAATGATCAGTGTGGCTGCTCTCTCAGTCAAGAGAACACCTGTGACGATCCATCCACAACACGAGGTTAGACATTAATGTGCTGCTGTGTGGTTTGGATTGCTCGCTATTAATAATTCCTGATACTCAGCTTTGTGTACCCATTCAAATCTCAGTTAGCCTCAGAGTGATTCTTTTCTGAAGCATTCAAATATTTGGTGTTTGCCAAACCGTGAGCCCATGACCTATAGTTACATTGTAAGATTTTTAAAAACTGAGGTTAAAGATGTGATGCACATAAACAGTGCTAATAAGAAAGCAAGAGAGGCCGACAGCAATTACAGATTATTTACTTGGTAATAAATAAAACAAGATACAGGTGTTCTTGAGCAATTTTTGTGCTACAGAAATGTGCCTTGAAACAATCTTGCCTCACAGGTCTATTTTTTTTAACCTCCTGGCTTGAGTTTCAGTTTCAAATACACTAACAACTGTGCACCAGTGCACTCCAATCAAGCCAAGAAGGACCAAAACTGATCTATAACATATAATTGTTATATTCACAGAGCTCCCATGAGCCGGAACCCTGAACCTTCTTGCTGTGAGGCAATAAGGCTAATCACTGCACCACCATGCTGCTCGTGTGGAGTCTGTATTCCTACATGCTTGCGTGGGTTCTCTCCAGCTACTCTGTCTTTCTCCCACAGTCCAAAGAACTGACAGGTATATTGGCAAATCTAAATTGGTCATAGATGTGAATGTGACTGTGAATGGTTGCCTGTATTTCTGTGCTACCCCTGCAACAGACTGGTGACCTATCCAGGGTGTACTCCACCTATGACAACCGGGACAGACTCCTACGCCCCTCCATGATCCTAAACTGGATAAATAGAAGATGGATGGATGGAAGTAAATATGAAGCTCATGCGTAAGTTGAATAAGGAAGATCTGTAATCACTCATCTGCCTGCATTCCTGGATGCTTTGCTGCTAGTCTATTCATTACATTACTACCATTTTCCCACGCTGTCAATGTCAATACTGACATCTTTACTCTAGTCCAATCATCTTCTTGTCTGCCTTCTTTGAGCCAATCAGCTTCCACTCTGCTCTCAGTCACTTTTCCTTCCACCTCACCCAGACACCCAGAGCTCAATCCAAGCCTCCATCTTCATCTTCACCACCACCAGTGTCCGGGGTCCTGTCCTAAATCCTATCACCGCTGGGATTCCGTTCTGCCATGATGGGTCATTGGAGACTAATCACAAAATACATTAATTTCTGTATCTCAATGAATCATATTCAGTTCTCCCAAATAATCTCTCCTTACTGAAACAACAGCTGTTTTGTAGATTATTGTTGGCTCTGAGGATGTCGCACCCTTTTACCATCTCTCATCCTTTGCTGAAGCCCTTCATGTCCTTACCTTTATTCAGCAAAATAAATAAAACATTCAATCTTTTTTACTATTTTGTAGCAGTTTCCCATTGAAACAGGCCTCTCAGGGACCAGATGTATGTGTTGTATAACTTCGTCTCTAACTAAACTGTGCGCTCTGTTGTTGGCTCAACTACTTTTACTTTTTTTTGCTTGACAAACAGTGTAACGGCCACATAAAATGGGAGCATTGAGTGCAGGGAAAGAACGAGTCAGAATACCAAAAAGACAATAAGGACACTGGATTGGTTGTCATCGGTCAGAGTCGTCCCTCAGCGCTGTCTTGTCTACTCAGTGCCTGCTCATGACATCCGTGCAGAAGAACTAATCTCTCGTCCATGAGAGGGCCCTGGCCTTGATACCAGATCAGCTGAAGTGAAACACATCAGGCTGCTGACAAGCCACCGTTTCTCCCTGGGATAAAATGAAGCCATCACTCACCAGCACAAGTTAGCAAAATTACAAACTCACAACAACTTCTACAGAAACGTCTTTCATCTTTTTAGTGCTTTCTTTTGTCTCTGCCTCTGGCTTTGTGTGATGCAAATGATAAAACATTTAAAGCAGCAGTGGTATAATCAAGCTTAAAAGCTTTTTTTTTAAAAGCTTGATTATACCACTGCTGCACATAAAACCAGCCTGACTAACTTTTAACTAATTCGCCGCATGTACAGATTGAAATGCACAAGAATCTGTTTTATCGACATATGGCTTTGCAGAAACCGTCATTTAAAATTAAAAGTGCAGTGGGCTGGCCTGTGGCAGTACAGACAGTGAGTAATAGCTACGAAGTCTTTTACATTAAGCTGACTAATGACAGAAAGTGAGCTGGTTTCAATCCTTGCCACAGTGGGAGGGTTATTTCCAGTTTTATGTCGAATACAGGTGGCTGCTTGATTGGTGGATAATTGGCAGAACAAAAAAAAACACCGCCCCCGAACACACAGAGTGCAGTCACAGTCCTGAATGGCAAGCAGCCTGATACCTGGCAAGACTTAAAGGGTTGTGTTGTAGTTTCAGTCTGTTCAAAAATCAGAAAAAAAGGAAAACTGTAAGGAATTACTTAAGAAAGAATGCAAGCAAGCTTGATTAATTCCAAATAGGTTGTGCCATGCTGGGTTTTGTCTACCCCTGTTTGGTGACACATACATGAAATGTTTGCAGCTCTGTCTGGATTTTTATTAGTTCTGGGGAAGAAACTTAAACATGCTATTGTAAACAAGTGTGTGAGCTAGAAGCCACACAAGACTAGGTTAGAAAATGATAGCAATATGTTTTTACAGTTTTGCTTAAATACAGCTAAACAGAGCTACACTGGAATGCAATAGCATTTCTTTACTCCTTTGTCTTAAAATGGATCTGCTATTTGTGGATGATGAATTTTAATTACAGAAGTGGCATTGTGGTTGGCACTATTGCCTCACAGCATGAAGGTCCTGGGCTCAAATCCTGGCTGGGGCCTTGTTGTGTGAAGTTTGCATCATCTCCATATGTCTGTGTGGGTCTTCTCCAGGTACTACAGTCTGAGGCCATGCACGTTAGGCTAAATTGAGTGTAGGTGTGTGAATGAGAGGTCGTCTGTTGTCTGGCCCTCTGTGTGTTAGCCCTTTGACAGTGTGGGGATCTGAGCAGAGAAGAAAACTGCTAGACACACAGTTGCCACGCATAAAAAAAACCTGATATTACATTAACAAGAGAGCTGAGGAGTCCATCGAGGCCAATGGTCCCAGGAAACATCAAAATCATTTATTCAAAAGTCAGAAAGAAGAAGAAACAGTGATTTGGTGCTATATAAATAAAATTGAATTGAATTGAACTATTCTACACTAAACATACATAGTTATTTATATTTTACTACTTTCTGTTGGCTTTAAAAGAGCTGTGGCTGCAGTAGTAGATTCCCATCCCCACACAGAAAGCATAACACAGGGTTAACATATTCTTACACTGTTAAACAGCTGGTGTTTTTTTTTGTTTTTTTCCTTACACACACCTCTAACTGGGTCTCCTTTAGATGTCACTGCAAATCCTCTGCTAAGCTTATGGGAGAGGGGGCTAAAGTGTGTGAGCCCTCGCTGACCCTCTAACAGCCTGTGGCCCCAAGCAGTTGTCTGATATGGTTGTTGTTCACAAGCTGCTGTTATTAAAAAAAAATATCCTGGAAGCCATCCTTGATTTGAATTTGCATTGAATTTTCTTCCTTTGCCAATTTTCCACCTCTCCCCCAAGCAGTTTTGGGATGGTGCTTAACAAACCGACACACAAGCAGACAAAACAGCATTTCAGGAAGCAAAATTCATGTCTGCAAAAAAAAGGACCAAATGATTCGGAAAATTAAGAATTCCTACATTGTCATTTGTGAGGTATGAAGTTATTATTTTTTAAGTGCATACATGCCATATGAGGATGAAATACATGGCATGCACTGTAGCAGTATCTAAAGGTTTTGGGGGCATATCTGTGACACCATCAACTGTGCAAGGCTTCTACACTGTGCTTCCATCCATAGAGAAGCAGGGGTGTAGGTATGTGCATGCACTAAACATTAGGGCATACTGTATGAACAGAAGAGGAAATCTATAGATTTTATGTTTCGCTTTTGAAAAATTAAAAAGAAATACATTTAACACTTAAATTTATCCAAGCGATCAAATGTTTGGCTTTTCATTCAGCCATGTAGGATGTGAAAAAGAAGGAAAATGGCTACAAGAGCTACAAGACTAATAAATGGGTGTACATGACAAGAGAGGTCTTTAAATCACCACAGATCTTAAGTAATTAACTCATCGCTATCATTAAGCTATGATCACTGATATGAAACAAGTCAGTATGTTACATAAAAGCTCATTGTAAATGCTTGGTTAAATCATATACTCATAATTTGTCTCTCATAATAAAGACAGATAGTGATCATGAGGCAACAGTGAAACAAAGACAGAAGGAAGCTGCTAGGTTGGCTCTAGCAGCAGTTTTATTCCCCCTGTATTGACAGGGGATTAATTTCTTCTTATCTGTATGTCCGTGATAAGACTTCCAGGTGCGTGCCAATAACATCTGCCATGTGTCTGAATATATACCAAATCAGGTATATTTGATGGCTGTGATGCACGACTCTACAAACAGTGCCCAGGAGGTGGGCGGAGGAGAAGATCTTAAACAGCATGGAAAAGTGGGCTTTCTATTAAATTGCAGGGAAGTGACATTAGTGTGACAGCAAGGCGGCAAGTGAGAGAAAATGTTCATGCACTGACTTCAAAAAAGAATATCCAAACAAGAACATACCTAGAAGTAGTGGAAGAAGAGGTTAGCTTACTTAAAAATATGTGTGAAGAGAATCTTTATATGCTGTGCGGATAAGTGGATACATAATTTTTTTTTTTTTTAAAAAGGATTTATATTCAGTTTTAAGCTGTTAAGTCAGTAACAGCACCACGTTAATTCTTTAACAGTTTGGGAGTCTAATTTGTTGACTTAAGCCCTTTTCACATCGAATTGGCATGAATGTACTGACATCTGTGGTCGCCAGTTAACATGAGCAGGCGTTAACGGTTGATCCTGTTAAAATGGTCCTGACCGAACGCTGCCACGCACGCTATCCATCTCATCATCCTTGGAGATTTCACACTTCTGACAGATTTCAGCTCTTTCTATGAATGGGTCTCAGCGTTGTGTGGTGGCATGAACCCTTGTAAATCTGCACTCAGGAAAAGAGGCGGACGAAAGGTGGAGAAAACACTTGGCAAAAAGAAAAAAAAAAACGGACCTAAAAGGACTGAAATACTAAGATGCTGATTTGCACAGGCCTAATATTATCACAAAACTTCTGCACTGGACAAAATAAACTACACTTCATCAGGTAAATCCATTCAGCCCCTTGTTAATGCAAGTATGTAATCAGCCAATCAAACTGGTTTCTTGAACATGATAATGAGTTCACTGTCCTCAAACAGGCCTCCGCAGTCACTGCAGAGAATTAAGGCAGGATTCTGAAAGCAAAAGGATGAGCAACTCCATAGTATAATGGTTAACACATTCACCTAATATATTAAAGATCACTGCTTTGAGACTGGGAGGACACACAATCCCTGGGAGAGTCGTGTCAGGGAGGTATCCGGCATAAAAACCTGCAAAATCAATCTTTGGATCCATCTGCTGTGGTGACCCTGTTTGAATAAGGGAGCAGCTGAAAGAGGCTCGAAAGCAAAAAGGGGTCCAATCTTGTATTACCAAGATCTAATAAAATGGCTGCCAATCTATTTGTGAATTCTTAATTTTCAAATAAAATTGTGTTTTCAGCCAACACTTGGCTGCAGGAGGTAGTTTCTGATTAAATGCTGCATACTAGAAGATTCTAGCTAACCACTGTTAGCTTTGACTACGTTCAGCTTTCAGTTGAGAACTGAGGCTGAGCTACCAGAGGGTTTTGTTTTTTTTTACCACTTCATAATTCTGATACTATTGACAGCCACAGGAAAAAAACAAAAAACAAATTTTGTTTCTATAAAACAAAATAAGGCCCTAGGAAAAAACTATTCTTTAAACCAGGTTCTGAATGATACATGAAGAAACCCTTCTGTAAAAATAAACACCCTCCAAAATGCAGATAAATATAGACAAGAGTAAAAGTGGAAAGTAAACTTACTCTTCTGAAGTGGAGATATCTGACTCAGAGTATGAGAAAAACTTATTTAAAAAAACAAAAACAAATTTCCTTTGCAACTGCATATTACATCCAGATTTTTATTAGAAGGTTGATTTCTTCAATATGATAACAATAATACATTTTTTTAATTTTACAAATATTGTGCTTAATTATTCAAAGGAAGTATTATCTCACACACGGACTAGTTTGCATAAATTTCTAGGAGACAAAGCACAGTTTAAAAGAAGAAAAACCAGTACTTGGATGCGCTCTCTCACCTTAAGTGTCTCAATATGTCCTCTGCTAAGGATTAACAGCAACATGTTTATTGTGGCCTGTGCACTAATTGATTACCGTCTCAAATAACTTTTGCGCCACTCTTCATACAGCAATCTGTTTACACTGGCTCTCACAGGTAAAGCCCGTGATGTGAGCTGAACTCTAATCGATTGCAAGCTGCCTGATGCAAATAGTAAATCTTTATTGAGTGACACACCATTTCTTTTTGGGTCCCGCCGTCTCAGAGGGATCTCGTTGTCCTTTGCCCCAGTTCTGAGTACCAATAAACACCATCGCTGTGGTAGTAATTACTTTATGATAGCCTCTTGCTTTAAGAAAAGTTTACTGCTGTCCCCGGGGATCTGGCACCACATGAGAGATGGACAGTAGGAGGAGGAGGAGGGTTTATTGAAAGAATGTG
>VVHJ01052413.1:0-12039 GCA_015107715.1 Tylochromis polylepis
AATCTGTGGCAAGATCTGAAAACTGCTGTTCACAAACGCTGTCCATCTAATCTGACTGAGCTGGAGCTGTTTCGCAAAGAAGAATGGGCAAGAATTTCAGTCTCTAGATGTGCAAAGCTGGTAGAGACATACCCTAAAAGACTGGCAGCTGTAATTGCAGCAAAAGGTGGTTCTACAAAGTATTGAGTCAGGGGGCTGAATAATTATGCACACCCCACTTTGCAGTTATTTATTTGTAAAAAATGTTTGGAATCATGTATGATTTTCGTTCCACTTCTCACGTGTACACCACTTTGTATTGGTCTTTCACGTGGAATTCCAATAAAATGGATTCATGTTTGTGGCTGTAATGTGACAAAATGTGAAAAGTTCAAGGGGGCCGAATACTTTTGCAAGCCACTGTATATAAATTAATAAAACCCATAAGATAGACTACATTAAAACATTGTTAGATATCTGCCATAAATAATGGAAAAAGTACAGGAAGAATAAACACAGAAAGACTAACTTTTATTTTATGAAGTATAATATGGTCAAAAATAACACCACTCTCCTTTGAGTCACTCAAATAAATTCACCTCAGGGTTAACATCATCTTTTAGATGAAGCCCATAACATTAAATATTATTTGACACAAACTATTAAGTTAACGCCCTCTAGTGGACATTATTATCTATTTATAACATGACCAATGAAAACAAACATCACCCGGTCCCCTGATGGGTTTGTTTCCTTCTCACTGCAGTAACAAACAGCCCTTATTCCATTTCCTGAGTCAAAGCCTTTGCATTGTGCGTCCCAACTGATGCAAACCTAAGTGATATTTTGTGCTACATTTAAGAGGTCACTTCCATATAGAGCACATCTCCCTGCAGCTTTAACCTTTTCCGCCTCGAGACACTTAAAGTTAAAACTCAATAGAGTTAGACGTCTGAGAGCTGTGAGAGAAAGCTGCCGGCAGACAAACTGAAGAAAGGAAAGAGGGCACGGCCATCAAGGCGATCGCTCTGAATCAGTCTCCTTTTGTTCCCGCGGGCAGTCCTGGTAAACGTCTGGGCAAAATAAACCCATGCTACATGCAGCCAGAGCAAAGCATGTGCCACTCAAGCAGAAGGGCGGTGGCAGACGTCGCTGCAGGCTGACAGGCTACATGCTACATCATGGTCACTTTCTAATTGTAATGGCAACAAGAGGCTGTCTCGTGGGGGTGCAAATGAGTCTGAAGGGATTATACTGTTTTACAGCCAAAATGCTTCTCAAACTTTACTCTTTTTGGGTCACTGAAACTGAAAATAACACTTAAAATTGTTGGCTGGGTGTAGTTTTCATGATTTGTTACTCGGTACATTCTTAGATCTTAGTCCAGTGAGAATATATAGTACATTTTATATGCTGTATATACTTTTTACAGTGTTTTTCTGACCTGTAGCACATAGTCCAGAGCGAGGTGTCGGTAGCACTTGCGTGTGATGCTCAGCGTGCTAGTGGCTTCTTCGACCTCGTGAGGCTTGTTCCTGGGTGCCTGAGCATTCTTCACCTGTGCTATTTCCATGTCCTCACGCACCCTGTCAAAGTGCTTTTTTGTCTCCTTGAATTTCCGAACATCCCTGACAAACAAATTGAACAAAATACAAGAGAGACATCAGCGCTGCAGGTTAACGTTGTGTCTCAAAAAACATATCTGGGCTGCAAAAGGTTGTAGCCTGTTCTATATTTAAACACTTAAAAAAGGGGTTTTTATGCCTTTTCCCACCTGTGTTGAATATTTTATACATCTAAATTTCTACAGGGATACTTCAGTAAATTGTAGGTTTACTCACTCTTTCACAAAGTTGTGCAGCTGTTGCTTTACAGACCGCTGGGCTTGATCAAACAGGATCTGAAACAGGTCACAAATAAGACATTAGATGAAAGGAATTACAAAACTTTTAGACATTGCTAGTTCATAACTACTTGCTTAGTATTTATCAACAGAGAATTTATTTATTTATTCTTTGTCTTATGTAACCGTAAAATTATTATCATGGGTTTTAGACAATCTGTAGATTTCATTTTGGTCCTAAGGAAGCTGTGAGGAGTAAATTTAACCAGGCACTTTAGACAAGAGGACCAGAACCGGCCTGCCAAAGGGGAGGGTATACATCCTGGCTTTTTCACAGTCATCTCATTTTCAGTTTTACAACAAAGATATCACCCATGACCAGCCATACTACCCCAAAGTAATTAACATATATAAACTCATTAATAACAAAAATATTGACAATTATACAAGGGAACAAATCTGGAAATGTTACAGGAAAAATACTGGCCAATTTACAAGAAAATTTTAGATTTAAAAAAAAAATACAAGAAAAAGGTATTTCAATTTTACAGGAAATTTTTTTGGCAAATTAAAGAGAGACATATTTAAATCAAAGAAATTTAATTTATCAGAAAAAAACTGGCAAAAAATATACAAAACAAAACAAATAAGGATACGTTTTTGAGAGGAACGCATGTAATAGATAAACTCTTAAATAGGAGAAGATTAGGAGTTTATTACTATTAATATTCAATTAACTAAGAGAAGTGCTTTTAAAGATTCACATTTTATCATTATTATTATTACTTTTTATTTACTACTGTAACATTTCTTTCATCAGGCTGGCTTAGTGTGGAAAACATCTCAGACTGCTCATCATCATTTTTGTAAGTGCATAATTTATAAGATGTGAATGCTATTGTCTGTATGTGGTCCAAAGTAAAAAGTGTTCGACAAACCAGGCAGCAGACTAATATTAGAATAACTGTAAATAAATAAATACATATTGAAAATACAATACGTCGAAGGCCGAATCATATCAGTGCAGTAAATGTATATTTAATCGTTGTATTGCTGGATGTATAAACCTAGTTTAAATTGAGGGTGAAATGTAATGTAGCATTTCTTATTCCAAGTCTTTTGGAAGAAAGCAACAATGTTCCTATTGTGATATAACCTGCAAAGTAACCAGCAGAGGGCGACAGAGAACAGCTGTTTTCAAAAGATGCTCGTAAATTATGCAAATCAGCCGTTAATGCCAGTTTGAATGAATGGAGAGCCAATGATGCTGTGACTCAAACACCCCTGCTCTAACACAATAACATGCTGCCTTCAGATTGGTCTTTTACATTCAAGATCTCTCCTCTTCCCTTTCATCCTTAGAGAGTACAGTCTGCAAGAGCTGCTGCTGCTAAATAGGTCACTTGGGCAGAGAGGGAGGGAGGAAGTAAGCAAGAGGGAGGCGAGGAGGATTCTGGTACAACGCAACACTGCAGTCTGCATCCAGCCCAGGGTACAAACCAGTCAAACTGTCAAGGCCCATGTGTCCTTACCACAACCGAGCAGTTAGACTGCTCAAAGGGTTTCACCCTCATCCTGCTTGCATAATTGGATACATGCATTTTTGTGTGGCTTAGATGATTTGAGTTTGCCAGGCTGTATAAATAGGCTTATGAGTGTTTTAACTCAGGGATTATAGGCGCTGATGATGGGAAAGACACTCTGCTATTGTTGTTGCTGTAAGCTGTGTATAGAGGGTATGTGACAGGCTATTAGGGTCACTGATGGCGAAAAAAGAAAAAAGATTGTGTTAGTGGGTGTGCAAGAAAAATACAGTTTGGGTTTTTGTTTTGTTTTTTTAAATCTCTGGCTAATACACCAAAAACAGTCCCATAGTCCCAGGTTTTTTTCCTCTTAAGTTGAATTTTTTTTTCTTTAAAATTTTGCAGGATTTTAATTGATAATTGTACCATTGCCATAGCCAAAATTTGCCATTTTTTCTTGTAACTTTACCATTTTTCCTTCCTAAATATGCCATTTTTATCTAAAAAAAAATTCACGAGATTAGAAATTTTCCATTCTTTTATCTCATGAATTTGTCACAAATTTGCCCATTTTGTCAGACTTTTTTTCCTGAAATATTCTACAGACTTAACTGTGGGTCAGATGGAAGTGGTCGTTTTAAATGGATTCTCATGATACTTCAAAGAGAGATGTGTTTGTTTTGATGGTAGCTTAACGCTGTATTTTATTGTTCTATAACCCAGCTTGGTTCAAACAAGCGTGAGAATGGAAGGACACAGCAGCCCACCCATTCGGCCGTCACATCAGGAAAATATGCACTCTACTGCGATTTTACTGTAATGCTAGTGAGGCTAGGTGAGGTAGCTTTTCCTGCGTCTTGGAAAGCAAAATGTTTAAAATGGCACCGTTTGGCAGTAAACAGGTCTGACAGTGCATATGTGGTCCGTCTGTTTCCCTGAATGTATTTTAACAAGCTCTCAGAAAAGTGAAAGTGGTAGCTGGAAGCTTGGGCCATCAGGAGCTCCCTCAAACACGCGATGTCTAAAACACGAAAATCAGCAGGGCAGTGGTGTATGGCGGTCATAAACTCTCCAGGGTTGGATTAGTTTGAGCGTCGAGCAGACAGAACTGAGGTGGACTGCGGTTTAAAGCAAACCGCAGTCTTTAAAAGTTGTCGGCTCACCCATCACACCTCTGTGATGTTTGTGTGCGGCAGGAGAACTGCTGTGAAACTTCCTGGCTTGGGGGGGGGAAGTGCAGCCTGTTGCATTCCGGAGCTATTTTTGTGGCAAGCTGACACCCTTGTTTCACTGGACCAACATGCATCAGGTTGTCACCGCATAATGCAAATTGGGCAGTGGGGGATACTGTATTGTAATTGGCTAAACTAGTAATATGGGGCTCTGGGGACTGGTCATGACTTATGAAAAATGATGGAAATTGTTAGACTGGTCTTCAGAGGTTGATTCTTACCTGTCATACCTCAAAAACTGACCCAGTTTTCCATCACTTAAACTTTTGTTTGAACCTAAAGTCACCGTGTGGCGCTTCAGACCAGTAAATACAGAGAATTTGTTTTTTCTCATGTTCCCATTTTGGTTTTATATAGTCAGAGATGAGACATTTCTGTTTTGATTGTCTCACACTGTTCCACAGAAAAACTGTTTGTGGCCTTAAAATATAGTAAGCACTAGCTGAGTTGGAGGGGGAGAAAAATCTACTAAAGCTGAGAAGCATTACAGAAAAAAGCTTTGAGAACACATCATATTTTGTAGAGAAACACAATAATGTACAGCAAAAAAAAACTATGGGCTAACGTAGAATAGCATACTACTGTGTTTTATTAGTCTACATGAAGCAATGCTCCCTTTGGCATCTGTAATATAAAAACCTTCACTTTTGAATATACTGTAAATCCGTATTTTGTATGTAAACTATGCATTTACCAAGTTATATTCAAATATGCACTGACTTCATTTGCTAATTACTGTGACAAACCAGCTAACAGTTGGTGGTCTGTAACAGATACTAGCTTGCTAGCTAGTTCCATTTACATACATATTGTGTTTTATTTAATTTACATATCTTATAATTAAAAAGACAATTTCTGGGACATAGACTAAGAAAATACTTTGGTTTTAATTAAAAAGCAATGCTTTCAAAGTATTTCTAATATAAGTATAGAGATGCTTCATCTTTTAACCATCAAACAATGGCCTGCTACATGTTAGCATGTTGTTAATATACTAACTGTAACCATATTGCCATCATAACTGTATTAACAAAGCTGGGATACAAAAGACAGAATTACAACTTTAAAAATGTATTCTTATTCAACATCGCTCATAAATTTAGTGTTCAACAGAATACTGAATTCTCTTTTCCATAATCTTAGTCATATTTTCTTTCATTTTTGTCATTAACTTTTTTTAAAATCTTATTTTATTACTGTTATATTATTTTATTACTGTTAGCCCTGAAACAGGCTGGTGCCCTGTCCTGGGTGTATCCACCTATTGCCCTGTGGTAGCTAAGATAGGCCCTAGCTCGCACACGACCCTGAATTGGATAAGCATAAGAGAATGAATTGATGGATGGATGACTGTTATATATGAAATTTTTCACTAACTCATGTAATAACGCCTTCAGTATAGATCTGTGGAACTTTTAACAATGTTTGCTTTTATTGTATTTTTTTTTTTATTGTAACAATAAAAACTGTATGATTTTTATTGTCTATCTATCGTTGCTTAATGGCATTCCATCTGACAGACTAGTCATGTTAATTATGACAGAGTGACACTTTGCTTTGACTTCTTCTTAGCAGTTAATTGTTGAGAGTAACAGACATTTTATCATATTTGACAGATGAGCACAAACTGTAGAGTTAATGTCAAACGTGTAAGTCCAAGAGTATCTGGCACACCTTCAGCACGCTGACATCAGAGCTAAGGAATGAGGCGGTTGAAGACACCATTACAAAAGACTACTGTACTGACTATCACTTTTTTAAATCCTTCTCTCATTCCACCAGCATGTTTAGACAGAATAATGTGATTTAGTGAGTCAAGCAATTATCTCAAGCCCGCTCCATGCACAAGAACACCTTTGTCAAATCAGAGTGGGTAAAAACATATTGTTGTTTTTAGACTTTAGCCAGGAAACCATGCATGCTTCATGTCTCTGAAGGTTCCTGAAATAAAACCTTCCCTCAACAACTTCCAACAAAGAAAAGGTTGGATTTGACTGTGAAACTGCAAGTGCATTGGGTAATGACTTGTGATTGAGAATACTACAGTTAATCCTCCTTTCTTACGGTCAGCAGAATTTACAAATGAATTTCATCTGCATATATTTTATTTAGTATGAACCGAACTGCAGCATTTGAGCCCATAAACTCCGAGCTGGGAGCCAAAGGCTCTTTTCCCACATACATATACAAGCAGATTACATAAAATGGGTTTAATTAAAAGATGCTTTAGGCTGGAAATTTAGGACAAAAAGAGGCACTTATTTGCATGGACTATGGGAATGTTTTTCCTTTTTGGAAAAAATGATTTGGATTGTATATGCCAGTGGTTGAAATGTCACTGAAGTGTGATTTGCCCAGGCCACCAATGATCTATCTCCTTGAATAAGTTTATAATGAGAGCATTGATGGTGAGTCTAGTGACTCGTGCCAAACGAATCCTTTTCTTTTGGAAAGAATCTCAAACTCCGACAATGAAACCCCAAAAGGTTGATTCTCTTCGTCTGGACGGAGGGTTTTCAGTGGGAGAAACGTTTCGTCACTCATCCAAGTGACTTCTTTAGTCTCAAGTGGCTGCAGGTTTCCCCAACCTTATAAACAGTACCGTTGCACAATGACTGAAACTGAAACTGAAAAGTCACCCGAGACTAAAGAAGTCACTTGGATGAGTGACGAAACGTTTCTCCCACTGAAAACCCTCCGTCCAGACGAAGAGAATCAACCTTTTGGGATTTACTTACCTGGATGATTGAGCATGCATCAAGACATTCCGACAATGGAAATTTGGACTGAACAAAAGAAGGACACTGTTGCTTGTGAGAACATGTTGGGAAGGCTCAGTTGTAAAAATGGGATGGTCAGGGAGCAATCAGACGGGTTTTATGCGTTCTTCTCTAAAGACAACGTCATCTAGGACCACCGGTTGGTGAAATATAGGCTATTTCAAATTGTGTTGTAGCATGCTGGTTGATTTTTTTTTTTTTGCACGAAATTATACTGAAAACGGATTACAAAAATCAAATGTAAATAAACCTTAAACTTATTTTCTACGGACCGCAAATCCCATCATTTTTTTTAAATTACAACCGCTTTCCAGTTCATAAAGATTTATTCACATCATATTGCTGCTCACATCATATTCTCCCTGTGTCAGCCCTCCCCCTCATGTCTAATGTATGTTCAGAGAGTCAAACATAAGTCAATAATTTATCGAGTATTCAAATGGAGCTTTATGGCCCAATTCTGTTGATGCGAATGCCTGTGAGAAAGAAAAATCTGTTGTGAAATCTTTGAAGGGAAAAAGGGATTGGAGCTATACTTGGCCTGCTGGTGACATTCATACAAACAGAGCCTGTTTGTTCCGTTGTGTGGTACTGGACGGGCAATAAAGCCAAGCTATCAGGAAATGGAGGGAAGCAGGGCCAAGACTCTTTTAAACTCGTCCCGTGTATGTGCTCAGATGCCGTTTTGTATTTCCTTTCTGGGTTTTAAAGGCATCCGAGTATGCCTGCGACAAGGGCGGCTGGCACTCAGTGGCCACATTTGTACCATGCCAGATATAACGGTCATCATTTCTTATTCATTGATGCTCTGCTGGAGTCCCTTGACTACATGGGTGTCGTTTCTGAATAAAACACAAAAAAATACCAAATAAATTAAAAATAAATGTTCCTACACATCATTCTCATATCTCAGAGGATTCCCTCCTATCACAGGGTTTCTGCAGGATTTTTAAAAAAACCAGCATCAATCAATGTATTAAGATCAAACAGTGCTGAAATGATGCATTATATTTGGGGTTTTATAAGCAAGCTATAACCACCAGCTGCTCATGACTATTTAACACAATTACTCACAGGCTAAAAGTAGCCTATTCATTAAACTTTAAAAAAAAAAAAAAAAAAACACCAAACAAACAAACTTCTTTTAATTCGAGGGGATTTTCTTGAACTTTAATTATACTTCAAATGAGCAAATGAAACAAATAAATATCAAGTTAATTAAATCTGCCACAGTCTGGTGGGGAGTGAATTTTGACTTTTATGGAGAAGCAAAAGAACAGGATGTGCTGAAAGGCAAAACGGGAGATTTATTGAAAAACAGGCTGTGGCACAGTAATCGTTTTATCTGCACCCCCCCCCCAGAGCCTCTTCAGTGGTAATTCATCAATACTGCTTGAACTATAAATGGAAACTTTCTTTACCTAAGGTGTTGTTGCTTTCCCACCAATTCTACAAACTCATATTCAGGTATCTCTTTACAAAGATTACACAAAAGCAAAAGCTATTCTCTTACGTAAATTCA
Source organism: Tylochromis polylepis (assembly GCA_015107715.1). Lineage (NCBI taxonomy): Eukaryota > Metazoa > Chordata > Actinopteri > Cichliformes > Cichlidae > Tylochromis > Tylochromis polylepis. The sequence goes on from VVHJ01052413.1 coordinate 8,880, forward strand.
ATTTAGAAATGAGCCCCTTTCTTTTAGATGGCTGACGAAGTTCATCTGGATCCTCCTTCTGTCTCCTTATGTGTACTTTTTTTTCATTTCCCACAGGTGTGAAAAGCGTGGTTGAGCTTACACTCCAGTGTTTGCATTTGGTGAGAAGGTCATGAGGATCGGGCACAGCAGCAGGAGGTTAATGGCTGGTGTGGGGATTGAGGTTGTTAATTGAGTTAAAGTGGACTTGAAGCACAATTAACATTTCCACCGTCATATTCTCGGACTCTCCTAGAGGAGCTTTGCATGATTCACGGTTCAAAATATTCTTTCTTTTTCTTATACTGCCTCCTGCCAAAAGAAGATTTTAACTGCTGGTGGATGGAACTAGAGGTTGGGACTGGATGACCACAGAAGAAAACTGTTGATCATTGGCTCACAGGGGTTACCTCAACATATCCTGACTGTATTATTTGAAACTTTGGACATGTCTAAAATGAAACGTTTTTCTGGCATATGAAAAATGTTGGCCTTCGACCAAAGGGAAATTAACCAGAACTGTGATAGAAAAATGTTTTTAACTCATATTTTCTATATTTTTCCTCATCAAACTTAAAAAAAAAACAAAAAAACAAAATGGAAAACACCCCTCTCAAGTAATGTAACTAACTTTTTGTGAAAAAACTGCATTTACATGCGAAGTTACCCCTCCAAAAGCCTGGTTTAAACAAGGAAAAACCCCAATTTATAAAAGGTAACAACCTTTAATAAACCTTTAATAAACAGGAGAAACAGCTTCGCTGTCAAATCCTAAGGTTTTGTTTCTGTCATGTCAGCCTTTAACACCGACTGCACTGTTTCTGCCAAGAAATACCAGAAAATGGAGGTGATCCTCTTCCTTGCAATTCAGTTCATTTCAGTTTCAGTTTCACCACAATCTCATTCTTAGTTTCTGTCTACAAAAGCAAAAATATTTTAAAGCTCTTTTTAAATTCATGACAGCTTCTAAGGCTTTAATAGAGTTCCTATACCCAAAACAGAACACAAAATAGTGATATAGTCACAGACATCTATACTGCACACATGCCTGTAAGACACTGACAAGCAAGTTTACAGGCTATACAGAGCCTCTACTGTCAAGCAGCTGTTCAGCCGACTCAGTCCATTAACCCTCCATGCTGACCTTCCTCTCTGCTTGCTGATCGGGAGGGAAGGAAGAGGAGGGAGTCGCTGATTTGCGACGACACATCTTTGTTGTGTTTTGAAAACACAGACATGCTCATCACTTTATAGCATGGTCAAACACACTACACGCTCAAGCAAATGGACTATGGGGTCTCAGAGGGGCTGGGTGGAGGCAGGAGGTCGGAGTCTTAAAGGCGAGGAGACAGGGGAGTAATGCAGAATCTCTGCAACTAAAGGAAAAGTATAAAACTACCTTTTAGTGCATCTAACGCTAAAACTCCCTAAATTAACATTCACCAACTATTCTTGTGGGACATGAATAAAATGATATTCATTGTTTTTCCATAAACGCATATGTTTAGGTTAGTTTGCTGTGGTGTTTATCTGGACAATACATTTAATTTACAGACAGCAACTACCTGGAACACATTTTATCATCAGCACTAACTACAACCTCAGCAACAAACACTTTAGAAATGTACCTGGTTTGTTGGTTTAAATCTTCTATTAAACACAGAAGTTTCTCAGTTAACAGAGACAGTTTTTCCTGTTGGGATATACCTCCTCCACACCAGTTATTACGACGAGGAGTTCCACAAGAATCAATGTTGGCACCCCTTCTCTTTTTTCTATACATGCTGCTCTCAGAGCATATTATAAATATATTTAACTCTGAATTTTGCATCCATGCTATGAGAAGTCTCCTTTAGATATCAAAAAACTGCTTATATGTCCCATTTAATAGATATGAGGAAAATCTTTGTTGTCAATTCCTAATACCGTTTTCATTCCTGTAATATCAGCCTTTAACCCCATCTGCATTGTCTCTTCTAGTGTATCCACTCAGAATTTTTGCAGGGTGGAATAAATAATATTAAGACTTCTTCGGAAATCAAACATTCTCTGCATCAGCCATTATGACATATGGCGTTCCACACGAATTGATTCTGGGGCCTCTTCTTTTTTTTCTATTCAATTTCCCTGAAGATTTGTGAACTGACCTTGTTTCTCATTTATGATTTTATTTACCTCTGAATCTCCATGAAATTTTTTTTTTTTAAATTACAGCTAAATGTTACAGCAAATTCATTAAATCCCATTTATGAAAACACAGGTTAAAAATCTTTAGATGATCTTTGACAAAAAATATAATTAAATACCTCTTTCCCAGCTCAGAACAATCTCCAGAATAAAATCCTTTTTTAAATCCATCAGATTGTGAGAAACTCATAGTCATGTCAAAGTCAAGTCCTTTTTTACATTTAGAGCGGACTACTATAATACTATATACTAGTGTCTACAGGAGTTTCTAAGTTAGTGTCTTGGTTGTATACAATTTGTCTACTACCACTTGAGACAGTGTTAGTAACCTCCCACTGCTTCCTTGTACATTAAATAATCCAGTATAAAGTGGTGGGTTTTGTTTATTGCTACTGTTTGTCTTTAACACCCCCCCCGCCCCCAAATTCTTAAGGTCTGCATCCCATTCTTGACTGTCCCACAGTCGTAGTTTATATATCAGCTTGTATCAACTGTGACTTTTTTTGTTTCTACATCAAAGCTGAAGACTTAACTTCGAGAACTGGGTGATTCTCTTTTTGCAGCAACATTTCATGTCCACATATTTCACTTACCCTGATTTTTTCTAAAATGTGCCAAATATGTACAACAAAATAATTAAATTATGTGTTTAAGTGTTTGCCATTATTTAAACATAAATGACATGCATTTCAAATTTTTTTTTTTACAATTTTACACACCTTTTTGGTGACACACACTCAATTTCATTGGGTCCCACAGTGCCGTAATCAACTTCCTCCAGAAGTATAAGTCATAAAATTATATATATATATATATATATATATATACACACACACACATACATACATACATACATATACTCACTCACTCACGGAGGGTGTGTTCCAATTATAGGGGTATCACACTCCTCAGCCTCCCTGGGAAAGTCTATGCCAGGGTGCTGGAAAGGAGAGTC
>VVHJ01052414.1:0-32283 GCA_015107715.1 Tylochromis polylepis
AGTTTATCCAACCTCTTCCTCTCAGCTGCCGATAAACTGCTGCTCCAACATACAACACTGTAAAAAATGACAGATGCCACCACAGAGTCATAGAAGAACTTGACCACCAGTCTTATTTTTAACGTGGCATAACGTCTCCTCCCCTCTTGTTGCGGTGTCGTCTGCAGCCGACAGTTGACGGAGGCTGGTTGCAGCAGCGCCGCAGGCTCTCACTCAAAGTCCTTCGACCACTCGCACTACAGGCCGTACCAAGGGGGAGGGGGGGACAGCGGCGACGCACTCAGCGTCACCTCTGTCAGCTCGAGCGGGTCGGACCTGGAGGATGTGAACCCCAGCTTCCTGTCAGACTCACCAGAGGGACACGAGAGAAAGGTAGAAAAAGCTGCACACCTGTATTTTCTGCCACATTGTAAAACATGCGACACCCACTTTTAAGCACCTGTTTTGTGAGGGGAAAAAGACAACAGTGGTTCTGCTGGGAACGTTTCCTCATGATTGAAGTCTTTACTTTGAAGATAAAACTTGAAAGAATGACTCAAATGGAGGACAGGGAATCAGGTTGAATGAAAAAAAAAAAAATGTAAAAAAGGCAAGCCTTTATTGGACGATATCCAAAACTCCAAGAAAAGTTCAGCGGGGAAAACAAAACCGAAATTCAAAACCGGGCAGAAGGAGCGTCAGATATGAGAGGTAGACTAATGAAGGGCAAACGCACACAAAACAAAAGGAAATAAAGACAAGGAAACACATTAGACAACGGAAAAATGTAAACGCAAGAAAGAATATCAGTAAAATCAAAAAAGGGACCAAAACACATCGAAACTGAACAGAAAAGCAGGGCTGGGTGGGCCCTGTAGTCATTTGTACTGAAATCACGTGATACTGTGAATACACCAAGGTTTAGCCTTCAAAATCAAGACGACACGAACTTATAAACATGCAGTTTAACGCTCGGTTTGACTTCACTGCAAAGAAATTCAACAAACATGAACAAGAGTAGCCCACGCTGCCCCCTGGTGATCACTCACAGCTACAACAGATAAACGTGAGTGCCACAAGACTGTGTGTTATACTTAGAAACTCCCAGCGCACGGCCACGCTGGGGACTGAAGTCCTTAAGTCACAGGGATTGCTCACAGAGCACATTTGTTCAGTTCAGTTGATCTGAGTGTGATCTCTGTGTTCTGTGTGGAGAAAAATCATGGCTGTCAACATCTCCTACCCGATCATGTCAGAGTGGTCCGAGGCTGCCCGATGACTGTTTCTGTTTTGTTTTTCTTTGTCCTCCTCCAGACGTCGACTCCTTCGGTGAAACTAACTGTCTCAGCACTGGGGAGAGAAGCTCCAGCTGCAGATACAACCTCAACGGTAACGACTGTTAGGTTTTTCTGTTCATTTCATGCTGAAAACCTGGTGTGGCTTGAACGACTGCCCGCAAACCACTATTTGGACTTTACGTTGAGAGGTTGGGGTGCTCGATTTAGAAAGCTGCAAACCTGCTCAGTAACAGACAAATGAGGAATATGAATTCTAATAATTGTCCAATAATAATTCCCCTTTGTGATTCCTCTCATTATTAAGAAGGAAATTGGCTACAGATGCCAGAATTGTTTACTGTAGCTGTAAACATGTTCATGTAAAGTTGGACATTTTAACATTAAGAGTTAATGGGGATTGACTTGCTTTTGGAGCCTCAAGTGGTCATCAGAGGAACTGCATGGGTTTTTTATTTCTTCAGTATTGGCTTCATTATTCAGCCTCTCCCACTAACCTCTCCCTCTGATGACCTTTCAGTTCTGGGAATGTACGTCTCTGTCGTCTCTGGACACGTCCGGGATGGGCTCCAGCTCTGGTTCAGCCTCTGGCTCCAGCAGCGCCTCCTCCTCCTCTGTTTCCTCCTCCACCCCGCTGTCGGCCTCACGCTCACACAAACGCTCGGTGTCGGCGGTGTCGAACTACTCGACTCTGTCTCTGCCGTTGTACAACCAGCAGGTGGACGACTGCTGCATCATCAGGGTCAGCCTGGACGTGGAGAACGGGAACATGTACAAGAGCATCCTGGTGAGGGCAGTAAAACCGCTTTCAGGCTTTTTAATTGCCCTGGAAGTCAGAGTTTTCTCCGTGTGTAAAGTGTTGATTAATAGTTAGGAACAGATATAGAGTGAGGCAGCTGTGTTGATGTTCTGTCTGCGATTCAGGTGACGAGTCAGGACAAGACTCCGGCGGTGATCAGGAAGGCCATGATCAAACACAACCTGGAGCGAGAGAAGACCGAGGACTATGAACTCATGCAGAAAATCTCTGAGGACAAAGGTGATCATTTCTTTGTTTCATGTATTTATTGTTGGTTTTAAACAGTGGATTTAATATTACGGTGCTTTTGCGGTTCGTTTACAGCTGTCCATAAAAATATGAGAGAGTAATTAATAGAATAAATTGAACTGTATGTGTTTTGTCTTAATTGTTGTTAAATTGTTTAAAATGAATTTAATGGCAGATGTGTTGACTTCCTGCATACATTTACAGTTTCTCATGTGGTGAAAGATAAAGAATTGATTTTCTTTCATGTCCCCTGAGAATAACACTGCTTAAACTCGTTAATCACCACGTGTTGCCTCTCTCTTTCTGACCTCGTCCTGCAGAGCTCCGGATCCCGGACAACGCCAACGTCTTCTACGCCATGAACTCCACTGCCAACTATGACTTTGTGCTGAAGAAGCGCGGCTTGGCGCGGCCCGTGCGGGCCAAGAACGTGGCCAGTTCGACGCTGCCTCGCATGAAACAGAAGGGACTGAAAATCGCCAAAGGGATTTTCTGAGGAGACTTCCTCTCTCCTCCTCCTCCTCCTCCTCCTCCACTCACCCTCTTCCTCCTCCTCGATCACCTTCTCTGGCCTCCACTCGTCAGCTTCTGCTCAGGTGCTTGAGTTTTTGTTCAGACAAAAACCGGACATGCAAGAGGAGGAACGACCAAGCGAACCTTCCTGAGGACTAACAGGAAGCAGAGGAGCACCTTAACACTTAACTGTCGCGTCATCGGGACCCTGAGAGGACGTTGAAAGGCTGAAGGACACGTTTGTGGGGGGACCAAACGAGACGTGTTGGCTGCTCGTACTCTCCTTCAGCCTATCGCCTGAGTGGTTGTGCCAGCTCGTGGAAAAGCATCAGATCTCTCGGTCCTTTACGTTTCGTTTACAGCTGTTTACATCTTAACATCAGTTGGTCAGATCAGTCGTTTCTGCACCTTCGACAAAAACACTTCTTTTTTTTTTTCTTTTTTTTTAAACCCTCTGGCAGAGCCTCATCCCCGCGTGATTACTCTGCGGTCTTCGTGCTCGCACCCTCCTGCCGTGGAGCGAACACTAACGGACAGAAAGGTGTCTGAATGTGTTTCTACTTTTTCAGGGAGCTTTCGTTTCGAGCGCACCGCCGCCACCGCTTTGGTGGTCCCTGATGTCGACAGTGTCTGCGGGACTGCAGCACTTGAAGGTTTCGCTCTCCGCCGCCTCAGCATTTTAACACCAGCGACGCTGACGCCGGCGTGGAGAGATCTGGACTCTTTGAACTCGCGAACGCTGCCATGTTACACATACACAAAAATAAAAGGTCACGTGGCCTGAAACAGAGACGTGGTGTCAAAAACCAGTGGGCACAGTCATGAATCACATGCCACTGTTTTCTTTTTTTTAATTATTATTATTATTATTAATTAATGAATCGTAACCACTACATGGAGAAAGGGTGCAGCAGAGTGGGACAGAAACATGAGCTGAGAACAAGACACAAAAAAAACTGAGTGTATATATCCATTAACACCATCTGTGCAGTATATTCTTTTCAAACGGACCACGAGCTTTTGTTAACAGACTCGACGCTTTGTTCTTTTCTCTTTGTACATTTGTTTGCATCTCTCTCTTTGATACGGTGCTGCTACTTATCTTTCTGAAGACGTCATAATGAGCTGCACCTCACGTTTTTTTGTTTTTTGTTTCTTTTCTCTTCCTCCTGACCGCCAGCCGCCATGTAGGAACACAGAAACGTCTGAGAGACACGAGGCACTGCTGAAATGATAAGTAAAAAGGGCCGTTGTCCCCGGAAGAGACGATACACTCTGTTTTAGTTGTGCTTCCAACATGGCGGCTCGGCCTTCATATCCATCCGTTTCCAAATGTGCCATGACGGGCCAGGTGAGCGCCGCAGTATCATCTGTGGTTTTTACGTGTCTGTGATGGCAGCAGAGTCTTTCCTCTCTGGGCTCTGTATAACAGCATATGTGGGAGAAAAGTAGATTTGGATGATTTTTAGGTTCTCTGTTCCTGTTAGCGTCCAGAAGAGCTCTTGAACGTTTCGCGTGTAGGCGCCCAGGCGAAGGACGGTGACGCTGCCAGACTGAACACGAGGGAACAAACTCTTCTCTTTACGCTCTCTGCTGACGCTCTCTGTTTCTTTAAAGGTAAAAATCCAACCTTAAACACACTCGGCGCTGGTTTTCTAACAAGCAGTTTTTGGTGACTTGCTTCAGATATTTGTGGCTGGTATTTTCTTCATTTCCGCAGGTGTTAAATGACAAAACTGAGTTGTTTCTTACAGCAGAAACACGTCTGATCACAGCTAAACCGATGGCAAACCAATGTGGCTTAACCCAGAACATGTGCCAGATCAAAAAGCTGTGCAGAGGCGCTAAATATAAACTGTATACTAAAGATGGACATACCCACTATAACGTGCCATCAGTAGCGGGGGGGTGAATCAGCTGAGCAACTAAGAGACACCCTCATAGGCCAGGGAATATCAACCACCTTTAATGGGACCATGGTTTCTAAAGATTTACACAATAATGTATTCACTAATGCTTGAATCTGGCAATTGAGACCATAAACTTAAGAGGAAACTGTTTCCTGAGGTCATAGATCCTGTGAGCAGTGTGGTCATTTTTTTGCAGCCACAGGCGTCGCCCCCTGCTGGCCATTAAATACAATGACGGCTTAAAGGACACCAGAGTATGTCTGTCTTCTTTCACACTGGCGAAAAGAAGACCTCAAAATCCAAGTCACGTGTTTATTATACTTTGCCTGCCGGACAGCTATGTCACTTTTTTTTCCTCAGTGCTGTTGCAAAGCATTCTGGGAAGTGGAGGAAATGAGAAATTTAAAAAAAGATAAGTCACCAGAAACACTTCAAGACTAAAATCTGAGGTTGGATTTTTTCCTAATGTGTTATTCATATCGCCACAACAACAAAACATCTGGCCTGTGCTGCAACCATGTTTTGCCTTTTTTGTTGTTGTTGTTGTTGTTGTTGTTTTTGTTTTTGTTTTTTCATCTGCATGAAGGTCACGTACAAACGATCAAATGAATGACGCGCCCATTTAAAAACAAAACAAAAAAAAGTGATAGCAATATGGTGACGATCAGCTGGAGGCATGGCGTCCGGCTGTCGTGGGTGTTGTATGTTACCGCCGTGGCGTGAAATCCTTCGCTGTTGAACACTGTGACCTTCGACCCTTTCACTCTGCCCTCGCTGCCTGTTGATCAGCGCGTCCTGTCGAGCACTGTGAACCCAAACGTCTCATTCCCTTCTAATGATGTCGTAGTGAACATCCGCCCTTCGCCCATCGCTCAGGCGAGCAGCAAAGGCGGCAGGCTTGACCCTACATGTGCCAAAAAAAAGAACAACAAAAAAACATGTAAAGAGATTAAAAAGGTTTAACAGACGGGTCCTCTGCCTTTTCACGGTGAAAAAAACCCCCAGTTTGTTTATTGTTGTTTTCTAGAAGGAAAAAAAAAAAAAAAAGGGAGAACACTATGAAAAAATGTGTGGACCCATTTCCCTGTGGAGACTGTTGTCCGAGAAACTTGAAGCAGACGTGTTTGTCAGGCGCTGACGTAAAAACTGCACTTTCATGAAAATGTTTTTCATGTTTTAAAATCTTTGTTCGGCATGTCTGAATCTTTTATTCCAACCAAACATCACGGGCTGGATAACAGGACGGAAAACGCACAATCTCGCACGCCGTCGACCGCTTTTCCAAAGTTTCAGGACCAAGTGTGTGTGGGCCACAGTGCTAGGGAACGTTATGGTATGAAGGAACGTCGTCATTATAACTGTAGACGTTTTTCTCTCGGCGTGTTACATCAGACTTGAGACATTTTGGCCAATTTTCAGTAATGAAAACAGCTACAAAACTGGCATTTCTCTGAGTGAAATGGAGTCAGCCTCAAGTGGCCAATACAGGAACTGCAGTTTTTCCACTTCGAGAATAAGTTTAACTTTTTTTTTTCCCATCCAAGCAGTTTGTAACTTGCAGAGGACCCGCTAACACTTTATTAGTGAGCTGACCTGACCTCAAGTTTGAAGTCTTACCCTCTTTAGCCTCGACTTTCTAGAGGAAAATAGCACACACAGCTTCTTCTAAACCCAAAACTAGCAACACATTTGTAGACTGCCCTCTGATGGCATTTTCATGTGTTACATGGCTTCAACTCAGCATAGTCACAACAGCATCTGTTCTTTTTTTTACGTCATGCTGTTGGGATTTCTATCCATTCTTTTCCAGTTATCTAATTCAGGGTTGCTGGAGCCTATCGCAGCTAACATAGAGGGGGAGGCGGGGTACACCCTGGACAGGTCGCCAGTTTGTCGGCTCACATTCGCACCTACAGCCAATTTAGAGACACCAATTAATTGAACATGCAAACAGTGGGAGGAAGCCAGAGTACCCGTAGAGAACCCGCCCAGACACAGGATCTGGCCGGTCAGTGGATTCGAACCCACGAGGCAATGGTGCTAACCAATATATTGTTGTGATATCATCCAAGCCAATCAGTGCAGCGTTACAGCCTTTTCTCTTCCTCTTTACACAACAGGACCTTGAAAATTTCACGCACTCTCTCTGTGAAAAATAGTTTTCATGTCTCCTACATGTCACTAATTGATTACATAAATATAAATGCGAGAACAAATCTGACAAAAACAGTCATTTTTATAAACAGTAAGACTGTTTTATACCCACTGTTTGTCTTACTGTCAACATCTCCCACTGAAAAGATCAAAACGTCCAAGTGTGAGTCTGCTTCTCAACCATTTCCTCCTTAAATCCACATTTGGCTGACAGTAAGCAAAACAGAACTTCCCTAGCCTTAGAGTTTCACTTTTCCAAATGTGACCTGAATGCAGCATCAGTTCTTCTCTGTCCTGTTTGGTTGGAACAAAAACTTTTATACTTTTAAGTCCTGTTTCCTCTGGATGTTTGGAGTAATCGGAAAGCAGGTTTTCTGCAGCAGCTCCATCTCTTTGTGTAAGCGGACCTTTGACACAAACTTCCTGACCCTGCGAGCGTTTCTGTGCTGGTGAGGTTGACGTGATGGACCAGTCTGTGTGTCGTTGTGGCCCGTGCTGACAGTGACATACCTTTTTGTGATTTGACCTGATTCTGTGCGAGTTTGAACAACAAAAAAAAGAAAAAAGGCTGCGTTTACAAGGAAAAAAAATACAACAAACTGGAAACCAGCTTGTGTGTGTGTGTGTGTGTGTGTGTGTGTTTTTATTTTTTAATTTTGTTCCCTGAACTGTGCTCGGGTGCCATTTCCCATTTTAACAAAAAGATTTCAGAACTTTTTCTAACTGCTTCTTTGTTTTACTTTCCCCAAGAACACGAAACCTGTGTAGAAAACAGAAACTGTCCTTGATTGTCTTTGTTTATTTATTAATTTGTATATAAAGATTTTTTTTGCATTGTACATTCTCTCCTTTCTTGGTTATAGATTAATATATTCATGTATATATGAATAAACATTAAGTTTATAAAAGTAAAAGGACTTTCTGTTTCTCTTTTGTGCTTCTGTTTGTTTTTAAGGAGGACCTCTGTAAACTGTCATCGTGTTTTTAAGGGAAAAAAAAAAAAGTACAGCCTTGGTCGATTCTTAGGTATTGGGACATAAAACTGATCTGGCCCTTACTGGGTATTAAAATTGAGGTAAATAGAGCTTGTGATGACCAACATATTACACCATGTCAAATTTTATTTAACAATAATGAAGACAAAATGCAGAAGCAGTGTGTGGGGAAACTAAGTACATCCTATCATTCAGTATCTTGTAGAACCACCTGTAGAAGCGATAACTTTAAGACCTTATTTCCTGAATGACTATCCATCTCTCACATCATTGTGAAGGAATTTTGGCCCACTCTTTTTTTTTTTACAGCTTTCTTAAGTTCCCACCACAGCATTTCAGTCAGGTTGAGGTGTGGCCTGAGCCGTTGCAACGCCTTGATTCTTTCCTTTTTCGGCCATTGTGTTGTAGATTTGCTGCTGTGCAAATCTGCTGTGTGCGGAGATGGCATTTCATACAGAGGAGTTAATGGTTGACTCAAAGATTGTAAGGGGCCCAGGTCCTGTGGCAGCAGAACTAGCCTAAATCATCAGCCCTCCATCACCATGCTGACAGCTGGTATGAGGTGTTTGTGTCGATATGCTGTGTTTTCTCCAGATGTTACGACCAAACATCTCCAGTTTGGTCTTGTCTGTCCACAGGACATTGCTCCATAAGTTTTGTGGGTTGTTCATAAGCCTTGCTATTATATTCTTTTTAGAGAGAAGAGGCCTTCCTCTGGTTACTCTTCCTAACAAGTCATACTCATTCAGTCTTTTTTTTTTTAATTGCACTGTCATGAAATTCAACATTTAACATGATAACTTGGAGTAGAGTCTGAGGTCTTGGATTTTCTGCAGTATGGTGTATCCTTGGGGTGAATTTGCTGGGATGTCCAGTTCGGGGACGCTTGGCAACTGACTTGAATGTAAATAATCCTTCTCACTGTAGAATGATGGACTTCAAATTGTTTGATAATAGCCTTATAGCCCTTCGCAGACTGATGGGCAGCAACAATTACTTATCTGATGCGTTTCCTCTTTGGCATTGTGTTGAGACACACCTGAGTGCTTTTTACAAGCGTCACCTCAAACTGGAAATCATGTTGGATGTCATAAAGCTGTTTAACACACTCTAAAATGCTAAACGTATTCTCCAGTGTAAGATACAGGAGGTATGGTTATTAGCATGTAAAATAATATTTAGGGTCTTCTTTTGTAAAATGTAGCATTTTCATAGCATGTTAGTGGAAAATATTATTTAATTTATTTTTGTTTTTTGGGATGATTTGCGATGTGGTGACACCTAAAGAGAGCTGTTTAAACTGTTTCACTAAACATAAATTTCAAATGGGCTGCTCGACGCGTATGTTTCACGTCATCTAACTGGGACAGAACGAGCTCGTCGTCGCTTGCGCCTGCGCAGTGGCACAGAGCTTTGTTATTTCAGTATGGCGCTTAGCAAAACGTTTGGACAAAAACCGGTAAAATTTCAGCTCGAAGAGGATGGAGACTATTACATGATCGGATCGGAGGTCAGTATTTAACGTATTCCAGAGTCTGTTGTTGTAAATATTTACGTGTTTGAACTGATAATGCCTCGTTTAATCTGGCGACCAATCCGTTAGCTTAGCCTATCTTAGCCTATCTTAGTTTGGCTAACGACGCCAACAGCGCTGAAGCTCATTCATTGATTTCAGATTTGTTGTTAAATCATTTTAGAACCTCACCACTGGAGAAGTAAATCCACCTATGTTCTTGTGCTTCGGATTGACATTTAACTTGAAAACCTGCACCCAGATGTTTGCTCGGTTTCTGCTCCTGAGCTGCTAGTAATTAGCCGGGTAGTTAGCATTTTTTTTGTATAACAAAAGATCATTTTACTTGATTCGTGTCGTTTCTAGGTCTTTAATTCAACTTGGCATGTCATTTGGCATTTCATAGTGGTCTTTTCGGAGTTACGTACCATAAATGAACGTCGCACCGTTGTAAAATTGTAGGGTTCATTGTTGGCAGTGTAGGTGTTTTCCAGTACTTTCCTACATTATACATCCCAGCTTTTAGCTACAAACATCTTCAGGAAAAGTTACAAGTACGTTTTGGAAGCTTAAAATTCTTCTGCATTCATGAAACAAGCAGCACTTCACTGGCCTTTAAAAACACGTTTCTATTACATGCACATTGTGGGCTGATCCCTAAAAGCCTCTATCATTTTTTTTAACATTGCCGTGACATGAATTCTAGTTAGAGCTGACCAAAAATTTGTCATAAGCAGGGCAAAAAGTGAGATGCACACAGATAAAATACTGTCTTATTTTAAATGTCAGGTGTTGTTGATTACAAACATACCTCCTCTCAGTACCTGCAGAAAAGAGCTGCCACACGGACAGTTTTTTTGTGTGTATATAGAAGTGTATATTTATCATTTAAAAACAATACATGATCTACTTTTTAAACAAAGAATTAAATATTTGCCGCTGTTATTAAAATTTAGTAAACATCTGTCCGATGTGTGGCTTTGAGACAATTTGGGTTTGTTCTTTGATACTTTATGGCAGCGATTATTTGATTTCCAGATATAGACACCTTTAAGCCTCAAGTAATATGTTATCTCAACATCATTTGAAGGTGCACTACATGATTGGATTAGTGCTGTCTGTTCAGCTTCAAGCTGGATTATTTAGCATCAGGAAGTGATGCTTTTCTTTTCATCTGGCTAGATCACCATGGTAACTTGACACTGAACACACAGCCTGCTCCAGAGCTTGCTGATGCGCCTCGTTCACCAGTAACATGTGTGTATATATAAATTTTCTTACCTTCCGTGCAGAATGAGTTTATGAAACCCGCACGACAATTTTTAAAGGGGCAGAATCTGCACCAAGTACATCATATGATTATTGTGCTCATGAGTAATGTTTATCTAGGTTTCCCACATATCATTGCTGGTCTGTTTTGTCTTGTTTTTTCTTAACTTGATACCCAGAAACAATATCTTATCAAACAAAAGAGAGAAACGAGATTTAAAATAGCTGTGTTGTGTTAATGATTTGATTGCCCTATAACAGCAGCACAGATATTGCTTATAGATCGGTCTATTGATAAATGCTGGCAGTGTTTGGTGTTTAGTAACTCTTATGTGTGTGTGGAGAGCTGAAAAAAAAAAAGCAGTTGTTGAGAATGCATATTTGTTTCCCTGGCACAAATGGAGGGTATAAATGACATAAAAAAAATTCAGAGAAAATGTCCTGATTGAATGTAATATTTAAATATTTAGTTATCATAACAGTCTGGTGACGACAATGACAGAATGGGGTTGTCATTTCATTTAATGATTGCATTTCACAATCAGAATCAGAGAGACTTTATTAATCCCAGAGGGAAATTGAGCTGTCATAGCAGCAAACATACAACAGCCGTCAAGCATTCGTATACAATGAAGTGTAGAAACTGAGATATTAATAGGTAAATATAGAGATGTAAGTATAAATATAGACATAAATATAAACATGCGTATCAATATAAAAGGACACAAATAAATGTGCAACTAAATGTCATGGTGTTCAAAAGTAACAGAGTGCAGTAAGGTGTTTAATCCTGTTCTGCATGTGTGGATCTGACCCAAGTGGATGAATTGATGTCTGATAGCAGCAGGAAGCAATGACCTCCTGTAACGTTCCCTCAGACACCGAGGTTGAAGGAATCTGTTGCTGAAAAACATTTGTTTATCAAACCAATACTGTCTCTGTTGTCTATTCCTCTGTTAACCATTAACCAACATATTGTTGGTTAATTTAACAATGGTCTTAAATGATTTTTCTGCAAAAAGTGTTTTAGTTGTTAAGTCTCGTATCACCATATTGCCTTCCTCTTGTGTTTTACACTTTCTTTTACTAGCTGCAGGGCATCGGTTATGTTGAACACTGGTTATAATGTTAAAAAGAAAACCTTATTCTGGCACACAGAAATGAGCCAGTTCCTGTTTATTACAAAAATAAAAACAAGCTGTGATGTAGGAAACATGCCATTACGAATCCCAGTAACATAAATATACACCTCGGTGTTATGCAGAGTGAGAGAGCATCATTATTTCTACCTGTGGTTTTGTGGTTGGATAATAAATCGACAACAGTCCATTTCCTTCAGCAATAATGAGGCCTGATCTCTTCTGGTTTGGCTTTACTCTGGCATATGAACAGCCTGAAGACATCTATATGGAATATATTCCCTATGAAAGTATAAAATATACAACATACACTCTAAATTAAAAAAACAAACATTTTTTAATGGCAAGAAATTATCTAAATGTGAGGACTTGTCATTGAGATTTTAGATAAGTCTGTCGCATCATTCAGGACAGGTAACATAGCTGGAACTCAAAGTCATTGCGTTTTATATATATATATATATTTATTTATTTATTTTCTATGACTCAAATTCATGTTATTTAGTCCAGTTTAAACTAATTCTCATCTTCAGGTCTCTTCATGATCTCCTTGTCTGTGTCTTTGTTTGTCCAGGTGGGAAACTACCTTCGCATGTTCAGAGGCTCCTTGTATAAAAGGTACCCGTCATTATGGAGAAAACTGGCGTCGGTAGAAGAACGGAAGAAAATCGTGGAGTCATCACACGGTCAGTAGAGAGCGGCTCTGTTTCCTCTGAGGGTCTTTCCAGAATTGTACAGAGATTGCTTGCAGTCCAGCAGGGGGCACTGAAGAGGTAGAACACAATGAGTCTGAGTGAACGAAGCTAAACTTCTGCTCACATTTTATTTTATTCTCACAGCACTCATAATGTGTCTAAACTGAAATAAATAATTTTTCTCACATTGACGGCAATTTTGCCCATAAAAGGACAGGACCAGTACCTGGATGGTGACAGTTTTCCAACAATAACTCGTTTAAATGTCAGAAATGTTCATGTTTGTCTGTCTGTCTTTGCAGAATTACAGATTTTATTCTGTTTTATTTACAGATGTGGTGAAGGTTACATAATCTGACACGTGTTTTATTTGTCCCACTCAGTCTCACCTTCACTCCATTGGCTGCTGCTTCGTTGTTGATTTGAATGATCTCTTTCTTCTCATTCAGATCATGGCTACACTCAGCTGGCCACCAGCGTGACCCTGCTGAAGGCTTCTGAGGTTGAGGAGATCCTTGAAGGAAATGACGAGAAGTACAAAGCGGTTTCTATCAGCACTGAGCCCCCCGCCTACCTCAGGTACCCCCATTACAGTCACTTATGAAACAGGACGGCAACCCTAAATGTGTGTCATTATAATTTTAATGGTTTATTTGTTAGAGCTGAGAGATCTGTGTTCAGTCATGCAGATAGTAACAGGAAAATATAGATTATATTTTGGGTGAATCTGTGGACATAAATATATAAATGTGTAAATAGCACCTTAATATTTATTAAGGAAACAACAAATAATTGCATCAAAAGAGGAGAGGAGAGAGAGGTCTGGTTCAGAGACTCCAGTTAGCAGAGATGAAGCCTTACAAACAGGAGGAGAAGCTAACCAGAGAGACCAAGAACATTGGCTGTAAACACGCTTGCTTATTCTTTTAACATGATAATCTGTGGGGACTGACTCACTTTTGAAGCCGTCCTGAAGTGGCTGTTAGAGGAACTTCAGCTTCTGGCACTTCTGTCATATTAGCTTCATTTTTTGAACTACTGGATGTTGCTGCTTTTTGTAAAGACATGCTGCACCAGGTATGCTCATCCAGTTCTGAAGCTGTGCTCTTACAGAGTTTCTTACACCACCTCCTGCCTCAACTCTGCAGATAAGAAAATGTAGTCAACAAGGAGCTAAAGCTGTCAGTTGTTTTATCTGTTAAATGTCTCAAGGACAGTCGAGTCCTAAAGCTCCACCCAGGCCTAACCCTTTTCAGGCCTCCCAGATAGGAGTCAATTCCAAAGAGTCCATTAAATACATAACATGGCACTTTATTTACTTTAGATCTTAGTCTCTCTGTGTTTGTCTCCCACCAGGGAACAGAAGGCAAAGAGGAACAGTCAGTGGGTTCCCACGCTGCCCAACAGTTCCCACCATCTGGACGCCGTGCCCTGCTCCACCACCATCAACCGCAGCCGACTGGGCCGGGACAAGAAGAGGACCTTCCCCCTGTGGTGAGCATCGAGCTGCTGCAGAGACTGAAGAGCATTTAGTAGTGCAGTGCATGAAAGTCAACACACATTCTCTCCAACAGAAGATATTATACTGTAGGGTCTCTGGCTAAAGTTTCTACTTTTTAATAATAATAATAATGGGCTTCCTTCTTAATATCTTTGATTATCTGTCGAATACAGGTCATCTAAAAAGGAATATAAATACAATAATTATATAATTGTGAGACGGATTAAAACAGATTTTAAACAATGTATTTCCAATAATATGAAAACATGCATTTCTTTTTATTTTTGGTACATTTGACAACAAATTGTGCCGATTGCTGAAAACAGCAACGCGCGTTCCCTTTTAGCGAGGACAAGAAGGGGGGATTTTTCTGGTTAAAGTTTTGTTATATTTAATGAAACTGTTTTCTTATTTTAATATCTGTTATTTATGAATAATTTCTAATAATCTTGAATTTGCATCTTCAGCGCTAGATGTCGTTGCACACAGAAGCAGATCTAAGGAACTGAATTTTAGAGCAAAGTCTGACTTATTGATAACTTGCAGATAAAAGCTTTATATTTAAAAATAAAATAATTTCTATCATTTATATCACTCAGACCATCCAGATATTTAACCGTTGATCTTTTGTTATAATTTCTTATTTCTTGGGGTGGTTCTTTCGCAGCTTTGATGACCACGATCCCGCAGTGATCCATGAAAACGCCACTCAGTCCGAAGTCCTTGTTCCAATTCGCCTGGACATGGAGATTGAGGGACAGAAGCTCAGGGATGCTTTCACCTGGAATATGAACGGTAACGTCACCACATCCTCTCAGCTTGGAAATGTAGTGAGTCAGCACGAGACTGTAAACTTGTTCTCCTTTCCTGGAATTTACAGAAAAGCTCATTTCGCCCGAGATGTTCGCTGAGATCCTGTGTGACGACTTGGACCTCAACCCGCTGGCCTTCGTCCCCGCCATCGCCTCCGCCATCCGACAGCAGATCGAGTCTTATCCGACAGACAGCCTCCTGGAGGACCAGACAGACCAGAGGGTGATCATCAAGGTGACGCTCACTCCACGTAAACTCACATGTTCGTACCTGTAGTACAGAGAAGTTTACCCAGTCTTCTCCTCGCCTTGTTCCAGCTTAACATCCACGTTGGGAACATCTCTCTGGTGGACCAGTTTGAGTGGGACATGTCTGAGAGGGAGAACTCTCCGGAGAAGTTCGCCCTGAAGCTTTGCTCTGAGCTCGGCCTCGGCGGGGAGTTTGTCACCACCATCGCCTACAGCATCCGCGGTCAGCTGAGCTGGCACCAGAGGACATACGCCTTCAGGTACGGGGTCACAGAGGCAGTGCTGAGCAAGGCGGGAAAGCAACAGAAGATTTTGCTAGAGAAATAATCAATCCATCTGGGTGATACCAAAAACTATCTAATAGTTTGATAAAATGCTTTGAATCTGCTGAACATTATGGATCCATGAGCTGAGGATGTGAAGCGTTTCATTACAGAGCTTTCATTGAAAACTAACTGTTGTAAACCCCAATTCACTCGACTTAGATTTAAAGATGATTTCAATCTAGTTTAGGAGATGAGGATATGCCTTTCTTTACTTATTAATTACTTACAGAACATGCCTCAGGTCTCTCTACTACTGAGGTCTGTGTATGTATAAGTATCCCCTGTGAGGCTTCACACCGATCAAAACTGTTTCACAGCTTCTTTTTTTTTTTCTACTCTTGACTCTGTATGATGTGAGTATCAGATAAACAAGGATTATTTTAAAATGTCACTCATGCAAAGCTGCTGTAGTTAAGACTATAGTGTGCTGATTAAATAGTACCGTCACTTAAAAAATTTAATTGGTATGTTATTTAATAGAGTTTATGGAAAAGCAATAACATACTGGCATACTGTGTTACAGGCTGTAGTGTCATTTTATGATCTGTTGACAGTTTAATGGGAAAGCCTAGAAATTTCCTTAAATTCAGAGGAGCAGTGAACAAAATTCCCCAAACACTGACGCGTGAAATTGAGGACTTCCTGTTTTAAAGGTTTTTGAGCCTTGTAGTATCCAGGCTACCTGCAGCTCGTGGCCAAAACGTATTTCAATTTCATGTTAAATTGACCTATTATTATTATTATTATTATTTTTTTTTTAATCATCATTCTTTGTACCCATTCAACAGTGTTATTTTGTGCAGTTGAAAGCTAGGAAACCCTGCACAGCAACAACGTGCACTTACTGGATGAGTTTAGGTGAATTCATGACTCATCATTTTTACAAGTATTACATTTATTTTCTGGTATTTGAAAGTCTTCAGTTAAACTCTGAACTTGCAGAAACCCTGAGCAGCAGGCAGTGTTGAAGTGTGTGTGTGTGTGTGTGTTTGCTGTTGGTGCAGTGGCCATGTGGCTGCGACCTTTGACCGGACAGAAATGGAAGGGGTTTGAATTCGGCTCTCTTTGGGTGGGTGCGTCTCCTCTGCTCTCGGCTGAAATGTCGCCGCCTGTCTGCTGCCGTCAGACGAGAAGTGATGAAATGTTTGAAACCCAGACGGCAGCGCTGATCTCTGTCACAGCTGGACTTCAGCTGTGGAAGAACTACTTTAGGACCGTTTGTTTTGCTGCTTCTTTCATGGCAACGAAGAATGATTGATGAAGTGTTTTCACTGCAAACAGTGCAAAGAGAAGTCACACTAAACAGAGTTCAGCATCAGGGAGTGTGGTAACGAGCTGCTTCTGCCAGCGTTTGCTCATGACGGCGGCGGTCAACAGCTACAAAAACACGAGTTCAGGCCGTTTCTGTGCCTCAGCTTCTCACGCTTGTTTCTACATCAGTTTTCGACTTCTTGTGATGTTTTAAAAATATCTGCAAAGTCAGGAATCTTATTTGTTTCATGATCAAAAACATGACAAACATCGTAGTTGCAGAAAACTTTATATAGTTGGTGTCACAAAAACGGTGTCTGGTACTCGTCTTTGAACCTCATGACTGGACTCAATGACATCACAGACTGAGCTGCAGCAGGAAGCGGTCGTTGCAGTAAAGGAAACTGAATTAAAGTCTCTGTTGGCTTTTCTTTTGCAGTGAAAACCCTCTGCCCACAGTGGAGATAGCAATCAGAAACACAGGTGATGCTGACCAGTGGTGCCCCCTGCTGGAGACGCTGACAGACGCAGAGATGGAGAAGAAGATCAGAGACCAGGACAGAAACACGAGGTGGGTGCCACCTGTTATTTTAAATCATTATTTGATTAGCTGGAGAGAGAGGGGGGGAAAAAAAGAGGAGTCAGCTGATAAATTGAATCAAAGAAACTCCCGAATGTGGATGAATGATCGCACCTCTTCAACTGAAAACGAGACATCACTACATCAGACAGTTTGGATTCCATCCCTGTTATCATGCAGGCTAACGTTGGCCAGCATCAGCCCGAACAAACGCACCGATTTAACCAAAACACCAAATGATCCCCGGATGAATCAGAAGTCCTGATGTTGAGCATTGTTTTTCCATTAGAACTTAGCAAAGGTTAAATGTTGGTATTTATTTATTTTTTATATTAACCTTTAACTTTGAAATGTTAAGAATATCTATCAGTCGTTAACGGTTCCAGCTTTTAACGGTGGTTTCGTACATGAAAACCAGGTCGCTTTAGCCCTCACGTTTGTCTTTGAGTGTCTTGCTTGAAATACTTTTCACCGATGGTTGAATTTCAGCCAAATTATACTAAATGTGAGTATTTTATTTCTCTGCTTTGAGGAGAAAAAAGTGCGGATTAAACAAAAAAAACCCCTATGACTGTTTACGATTTGAGGTTACTGAATTTGAGTTTATCCTGCTGCACGTTAGAAGCCTCCACTGACGCTCTGTTCTTCTTTGCTCCGCAGGCGAATGAGGCGACTCGCGAACACAGCTCCTGCGTGGTAAACAACGCAGCACCGGTGCCCCCTACTGGAACGGCGCTCATACCATCGAGGTATGACGTCATCTTGGTTTGCAACATCGGCCGTGAAGAAGCTCCTCCGTCACAGGCTGGAGGGTTTTCCTGCTCTGCCTGGACCTCCGTCAGCGGTTCCCCATGTTGTTGTTATTTTTTATGATTAATATTGATATTCAGTTTGGCAAAGACCCTGGTAGGAAATTCGCCTCCTTTGTTTCCCTTCTGACACTCAGCGTGGAGAAGCTGCTCTCTCACTTTGACCACTGACTGTCTTTACCTGACCACAGAGGGAGGAAAACACACACACACCCCCCGCCAGTCTCAGATAATATATTATGTTGTGTTTGTTGTCTTTTTTTGTACATTTGAATAATTCTTACAAAATAGTAATAAAAAATCAAAAACCAATAACGTGCTCAGTGTGCCGTTTAGTTTATTTGTGAGTTTGCTGCTATTATTGTTATTAAATGAAGTTATTGTGTTGTTAAGTTTGTAGGTTTCAGTTCAAAAATCTAATCTGGAGAATTTTGCACTGTCCCCCAAATGTCCTTTCGTGCGGAAAGCTTTAAAAACAAAAAACAAAACGACTCTAAACGCTTCACAAAATTCAGACCAAAAAAACCGTCTGACCCCAGTTCTGACTTGATACTTACGAGCAGCACTGTTGCACAAGATGATGAAGTGCTTGTTTTGTTGCCGGGGTCCCACTGAGGCTTGTTGCCGTGTTGTTGTGCTAAGCAGTTTCCATTTTGTTCCCAGTGTTTGAGCCACAAAGGCAGCGGGTGAAAGTGCAGCGTGTGCAGGCGGCTTTCAGGCCGTCGGCAGTTCAGTGAGGCGGCAGCAGAAAAGCAGGGAGCAGAGTCACGGGTCGGCCCTGCTCCGTTCACTTCACCCTCACCTGAGGTTACACATCTGCTTGATAAATGGAAAGCAGGAGGTCAAAAGTTAGTCGAGATGTTTCACGGTTCAAATTACAGATTCACCAGGGGCCAGAACCAGCCTGCTGAAGGGTCTAAATCAGGGGTGTCAAACATAAGGCCCGGGGACCAGAATTAGCCCTGAAAAGACACCAATCCAGCCCATCAGACGGCTTTGGAAAATGTGAAAGAGTGCTTAGATTTGGAACTTTTGACTGTAGTTAAAGTTTTACAGCTTTTCCTTTTGATAACAATCCCCCTCAGTTTGCATTCATACTACACCAAAGTAATTAAGTAATAGAAACGTCCTGTTTTTTCACCATCTGCTATATAACTTTGTTTGGTTTTACAGTGGGTTCACAGGAAAAAAAAACCCTGAATTAACAAAATCTTTATATTTTATAGTTACAGGACAATGAACTACAAGAACCTTTTTGTAATATTACACATTTGTAATGCGTAAAAGTATACATTTGTTTTACCTGGTCTTAAAATTGAATGTGGCCCATCAACCTAAATGAGTGTGACACCCCTGATCTAGAGCTTTTCTTTTTTTTCCTTGATCAACAATGTTTTAATTTTTGTTTAGCTCAAAAGATAATTTAACAATTTTTGACCATCCATTTTCTCCTCCTAGAAATCAGTTCAGGTGATGTTTAGAACATTAAACTTGCACGTAGGCATCGATGCGAGCCTTTTGTTCCCATCAAGACTGGACATCAGTAAGAGATGGTGTCATTAAACGTGTTTGCTGGGTACGCTTGACTCAAAATCACCTTCCGAACTTTTAAAAAAAATAAAAACAATAAAACCAAGATCAGAAATTCACTGAATTGGTATTAGTAAAATAATAAAAACAAACTTTAGGTGAGTGCCAGTGATTCTTTTTAATCCATTTGCAGTAGTGTAACAGAGTTTTTACTGTTTCTTTTTTAAAAATGTCATCGGTTCCGTCCGTTAGCAGTCTCGTGTCCACCATATCGTTTTCAAAGTTTGTGTGATGGTACATGCCAATAACAACTCGAGCGGAGAAGAAACCATATCGAGTAACATATCATATGAAAGGGCACGGAGATAGCTGTGCAACAGACTTTTAATTTTTTCAATATGACACTCTACGACGTCATCATATTGTAAATAAAAACAGGCTGACATCAGCATGTTGGAATAAAAATATCATAAAACATCAGTGTTTTAGTATATCCTTCGCCCTTTGGGGGGGAAGTTGCACTCTGGTTTTATATTTGTGCTCATTTCTCCTTTTCCTCCATCATGTGTGGAGCAGACTGCGACAGCTGAGGTGAAATATTAACTGATGACAACGCCTTATGTTGCCATCAGCGTAAGAAAAATCTCCAAACAATTGTGGCACTCAACCAATGTCACCTTGTTACAGCGTCTCTCTGACTGAGCGCTTCATCCACGTCATCTCATTCGACCAGTCTGCTGTGTAGTATAAATCCTGCACTTAGCTGTTGGCGTAGCAAACTGTGGACCCTCTGTCATGTTAACTCTCCCGGTGTGAGCCACCACCCTGCTGCTGAGGTGTGATGAAGTAAACACAGAACACCACAAAATTGACGTGAATGGATTTGGCACATTGTCATCGCTATGTGTGACGATTGGAGCGGTATCCAACCCGAATGTCTGATCAGTCCATCCGTAGTTAAACATTTTCAGCTGCTTCTTCCATTTCTGGTCCTTTTTTTCTTATTAAGGCAAATAATGAAAGCTCTGCGGTTACAATATGCTGAACAAAGCTAAATATTGAGTCCATACAGCTTTACAGTCCTGTGGTGGTCTGTGGCTGACTTTTCACAGCTCTCTGGGCTCTCAGTTGTGTTGCTCCCCGTTCGGCTGCAGATCTCCACCCTGCTGCTGCTCCTCCAGGAGGGGACGGTAGCCTGGGTCCTCTGGCCGATCAAACATGGCTCGTCTGTTAGGAGAGAACAAAACAACGCCTTTGTCCATTTTCACCTCATACCGTACCGTGCGAAACTCTCGAGTCACCTCACATTTCTTCACATTTTGATTCCAAGGAGCCAGACTTTCTTGTATTTTTAAAGTGCTGTTGTCTAGTCCTTGTATCTGACCATTTTAAGGTTTCCGTTTGGTTTGCTAAGTCACTTAACACTGACCTGTTGAACTGTCCAAGCATGAACCAATGTTGTGTGTACATATAACTGACAACTTAGCAAAGAACCAATTTAAAATTTTATCTTTAGGCGTTTTGTTACTAGCAGCCTGTTACAAAAACACACCATTTGTTCACATCTCTTTAACTGAAAATGACTGAAAATGTTGCAGTTCGGGAGGCATAAAACAGAGTTCACTAACAAGATGATTCCCAAAGAGCTGAAAACACATCTCAGCATGGTGTGCAGTGTGGCCATAAAAAAAAAGAAAAATCTGAGGACTCTGTACAAGTGGAGGACAAAAGATGAAGTGGCTAAAAAAAATAAATAAATGGATGAACAGTATCTAAAAGTCATGTCTTGAAAGAATTGGAAAAAAAGACCTGACACGGGACCTGAGAGATCTGATCCTTCAGTTGATCATCTGCTGTTCACTGAAGCCTCATCGGAAATTGTCTCAGTGGAAGAAGCAATTCTTAAGAATGGGAAACAGGGAGGAGAGTCTGAGGTATGCCAAACTACACAGGAACTGCACTGTGTGTGTGTGTGTGTGTGTGTCTACATCCATCTGTGAAACACGGTGGAGGCTCTGTCATGGTTTGGGCTGCCAGTGGTGTTGGGAAGTTTGTCAATAGTTATGGAATCATGAATACAGAAGTACTGTCGGATGTTGATCCATCTGAAAATGCATGTGATTGGCGGCAGCTTCATTTTTTAGGATGGCAATGAACCCAAACACACTGCCAGTGCAGTATAAGCATACCTGGATAGAAAAAAAATCTGGCCTCCTGAGAACCCGGACCTCAACACTGAAGCAGTGTGGGATCATTTTGACAGCGAACACAACAGAAGGAAGGGATTTGGATGTCCTTCAACAAGCCTGGAGAACTATTACTGAAGACTACTGAAAGAAATGAAAGAAAGTTGCCCCACAGAGTTCAGACTGTGTCTGAATAAAGGCCGTCATTCCAAATACTGCCTTTCAAGCTTGTTATAATTGTACAAACTCTGCTGGCTTATATACTGTATTTCCATGTATGTTTGCACATTTCAGTAAATTGCTGCACCAATTTCCCATTTTCCTAGCAAAACATAAAAGGCATAGACGTGGTATAGCAAGTATTGAGACTGAGTTTTCAGACTGTGTGTTTCTGCTGGTCATCTCTCTAAGAAAAGAGTTTCCACATGTTGGACTTCAGCTGAATAAACACTGGTTCTTACAGAAGTTCTGGTGTCATCAGCAGCTTCCTTCCTCCCGGCTGGTTTGGAAACACATCTTCAAGGAAATAGTACATGTGACCGACACTGATACCTGAGGAGAGAATAAAGTCACTGTGTTTTAATTTATCCCTCTCGTGAACCTTCGTTTCGAATAAACTATCGCATCGGATAAGCGGAAGAAGTTAGTTAGTTGGTTGGATAAGTGGATGAGGTCAGTTGTTGTTTTCTTCTAAAACGTGCCTCTTGCCAACCATTCATGTTAACTGGTGTTAAATGAATGAGCAGAATTCGAGTCGTCTCATACCAAGCAGGTCGACCACGATGGAGTTCCCGAGCAGCAGTGAAAATCCCATGAGCACCCAGGGAAGAAACGGGGCCTGAAAGTTCAGGAGGCCGAAGAAGTTCATACGTATGAGTGGATGTCTTCTACTCCACACATACACCAGCATGATGATAAAGGCCTGACCCAGGAAGAAGATGTTGGCGAACAGACCGAACAGCTGCCGGACTTCAGGTTAAATAAAAACATTCACTTATTCATCAAGAGTGAAAGTTTAAGAGACCTTTTTCAAAGAACAGACTAACCTGAACTGTTGGAGCCTCAGTTTAAGAGTGAAAGCTATTTATTTGACTTTTACCGTGCACAAGCATTTGATTTTTATACGTTTTTTTTGGAAGAAACAGGGTTCCATACATCTATCAGTCAGAAAGCATGTTTCTGCCTCCAGAAATCTAAAATAAAAACACCGATGTGTAAAGAACTGGAAAATAACCCCACAGTAGCTGATTAAACAACAACAAAAAAAGAAGAAACAAGTTTTTCCATCATATCTCTGCAGGCAGAGACAATGTTATTGTTTAATGAATGCTAAACCCTTCACAATAAAAGTCAAACTATGACATTCCTGCCATTCCAGCCAACCACGTTACATGTTTACAGCAGAATTAATCCTGCAGTTCAAACTCTCCATGAAACTCAGCATGACTACATAAACCTGCACAATAACTGTTTAACAACCACCCAGAGACACGTCTGTGGTAAACCGACTCACAGCAGTATCATTAACCTGGAATCTGAGCAAACTGCTGAGCATCATCAAAACGAGGTGCACTCTATGTACAGTGGCTGACTTTACATGCTTGGAGCCTGCAGACCTCTGCAGAAGTCTCTGATGGACATTTTTTTTCTCTCTCGGTAGTCCTCCCATTAAAAATGATATTTTTTTTAAGCAGTACTTTAAAGATATGTGAAAATTTCTGATCAAAGTAGAAAGAAGTCTTAAATTAAATTATAAAATCTGGGAGCAGGATTTCACAACTAGTTCGGATGCCACACAATCCAGGCAAATTACACAAGTCGACATACAGTGGGACTTTCAGAGATGGAGAAGAGAGCTTGTGTCCTGCACGTTTGACTTTTTAAAATTGAAAATGCTTCCTGGTGGGCTATTCCATTAAAGATCACTGTGAGCATCATTCAGAGCATTATCATAGTTTTTAATCCCCTTGATTAAATCACAGCTTGATGCTGTAGCTTGTTTTGACCAGGAACCTAAAAAGCACTTTTTAAAGTCAAAGGATCTGGGTCACCAATTATTCCAGATTTTCTTTATCCTGTACCATGCCATAGCTCTGTGGTTGTTTACCCATCACTCATCCTTCTGCTAAACATCTTAAAGGATACAGTGATCACGATCCCTCCAAACAGGAACATGAAAACAAAGTCCGCCGTCCTGCCTCGAAAACAGCCTTCCTCCAGCATCCGACAGTATCGATAGCTTACTTTCAGTTAAGGCCTCAGCGCTTCACCTTAATGTGTGCTTCTATTTGGTAAACTGTGGTGTTTTTTCTGTGTTTGGCGAAAAGATACAGAAAGATGATGTTGAACACGAAACTAAATCCAAGAGAGCCGAAGAACAGGAAGCTGGTTATCAGGCGCCATATCTGACAAAGAGAGGGAAGAGGAGTGTAAAAGTGACGACATACCACATAATCATACTCAAAGTTTCAATTAAATAGTTGGTAAATGGTACCTGGTATCTCCTGATGATGAGCTCTGGGTTAAAGTACAGTTGAAATGGGCTGATGAACTCAAGTTGCTAAAAAGTAAAACACAGCCTGAGATTAATTAATTCTGGGTAGCTTGAACGATATCTTGCTATAACAAACTGGAAGTTCACTGATTTCCCTTAAAAAGTCCTTGTTGTCGTTACCCTCTGCAGAATTTAAATAAAACCTTCACCACCACCAGGGGGCAGCAATTTACCAGCAGGTGTGTTGAAACGTTTTTAGATGTTTGCTGCTCTTCTTTTACCTTTTGATAATGAATCTATACCTGGATAAATAAAAGTTATAGTGACTCGTGGCATCCCCTTGTGGTTCAAAGTGGTATAACACAATTATACCGAGACAGTATAGCATATTATACGCAGCTACACTTCTCTTCAGCGATTCACCTTCAACAGTCTTCGCCTTTCGGCTGCTCACTTTAGAGGTCGCCCCAACGAATCATCTTCCTCCATCCTATCTTATCCGTAGCATCTGCTTCTGTCATGCTAACCCTCACACGTCCCACCTCACTAAACCCATTAATCATTCATTACTGTAGTGCTCCTGTTTTCCTGGCAGCTCCATTTTCATCTCCTCTGAGTATATCTACTCTCCCTGCTCTGCACATGTCCAAGCCATTTCAGTCTTGCCTCTTAAGTTTCTCCAAATAATCTCCAAACTGCTGAATCTGAGCTGTCCTGCCGATGTAATCATTTCTAATCCTGTCCATCCTGCTCACTCACTATGAAAATCTTAGCATCTCTTCTTAACATCTTCAGCTTCGCCATCTGTCTTTTGGTCAGTGCTACCGTCTCCAAACCATATATTGCATCAGGTCTCACTCTCATCGTGTAAACCCTCCCTTTCACTCTTGCTGCTATCCTTCTTTCACAAATCCCCCCGCACACTCGTTTCCACCCCCTCCACCCTGTCTCCACTCTCTTCTTCGCCTCTTTTGTGCACTGTCCGTTAACCCCAGGTATTTAAACTCATCTACCGTCACTACCTCTACTCCTTGCAGCTTCACTGTTACACCCGTCTCCCTCTCATTCACACACGCATGTATTCAGTCTTGCTTCTGATGACTTATGCCCACCTCTCGCTCTTCCACCTGCTCCCTCCTCTCTCAATTCACAATATCATCTGCAGACTTCGGAGACTCCTGCCTGACCTCATCTGTCAGCCTGTCCATCACCGATGCAAAGTAGAAGGGGTTCAGAGCTGATCTCTAATGCAATCCCACGCCCACCGTGGACCCATCTGTCACTTCTACCCTCAAATGCTTCTCTGTCACTCCTGACGTCCTCATGCAGTACCACAGGTCCTCTTTCGGCACCCTATCATACGCTTTCTCTAGATGCAAAAAGACACAATGACGCTTCTGCTGACCTTCTCAATACTGCTCCACAAAAAACTCTCGAAGCAAACATCACATCTGTAATGTTCTTTCTCAGCCTGAAGCCGTCCTACTACTGCTTGCTGATTATCACCTCTCTCCTTAGCCTAGCTTCTCTCTCTTTCCCATATCCTCATGGTGTGGCTCATCAGCTTTATCCCTCATAGTTACTACAGCTCTGCACATCACCCTTGTTCTTGAAAATAACAAGTAAACCTCTTCTACATTTCTGGTCAAAAAGTCCACTTCCCTCTCCCCTAGACTCTCTTTACCTACACAGGTATGTCATCTGGACCAGCCACTTTTCCACTCTTCATTCTCTTCATAGGTACCTTCACTTCCTCCTTACTAATCTTCTACTTATTTCATTCATCAGCTCCCCAGAGAACCCCTTCCATCTTCTCAACACACTCCCTTCTCCACTCACATCCTAACCTGCTGCACATCCTTTCCAGCTCGATCTCTCTGCCTGGCCAATCAGTACAAGTCCTTCTCTCCTTCCTTAGTGTCCAGTGTCACATACAACTCCCTGTAACCCTTTTCCACCTCTGTCTTTGCTGTACACCTAGCCTCCCAGTACTCCTGTCTATTTTCTTCATCGCCCTGACTATTCCACTTTTTCTCCGCTAACCTTTTCCTTTGAATAGTTTCCTCGTTCGACCATCAAGTCTCCTTGTCCCCTTTCCTCTGTCTAGAGGATACACCAAACGCCTGCGTGGCAGTTCTTTTCGGCAGTTTTACTGCTTTCATTGTGAAATTATTTACCAGTTTCAGCGGTAACACATCACCTGATACTACAGGTACTTTCTATTACATGTGACTTGTTTTCACTTCTCATATTAAGTACTTTCATCACTTATACACAATCTTTTAAAACAATCTTCATTCTTTACACTTTAAATAAATAAATTAAATAAATGGATTCAAAAGCTAAAAATAAGACTGCTCTTACGTGCTTTTACAACAGCTGTACAACTAATATACCTCCGACTTATGTTTTACCCGTCGCTTCAGCTGATATAACCACGATCTTACTGACACTTTCTACATGATGAGACTACAACTAGATTCAACACTTGTGCGCTAAAACGCTGTCCAGGTACATCACTTTACCACTCAAGTATTTTCATTCCTGTTACTTGAAGTGCAGCTAGTGCTTAGATCTCCTAAATACAACTCACAATCTCACACAGTTCAAATGTCCAAGAATAACAGCGGGCAACATCTCTGATTTAAACAGTCTGAGGACAAAACAGGTTTCCCCTCTGATCAGCAGATTGTAGGTTAGAGCTGAAGCTGTCGTTTCTTACCACAGCAGCAGTGGTGAGGACACAGGCGGTCGTGTACGCTCGGGTCACCACAGGGATCTGAAAATACTCCTGAGTGAAGCTGCGAGCCATCCCTGCTGCTGCTGCTGCTCCTGCCTCACTGTCAGCCATGATTTACTCCCTGAATGAACAGCACAGGCCCCGCCCCCTCCCACCACCTGACAGTCGCATCCGCTCATCAATTAACACCATCCACCCCACCAACACAGCAAACCGTCAGCACGATGGCTTCACTTTGAAGGCCAAAAATGCATTTTTTTAAAAAATTATAACACAATTGCTTTGACACGTGATTTTATTAAGAAACTATCTTTAATACTTATTTTGTTAGTTAAAGTTTATGTTAACAGCTATACAAAGCCCAGGACTGTAACATTAATGTGAGAGGGAGAGACAATAATGTGGGACTGTTATCTAAACTGAAAGTGTGACTGGCAGTTTCTTTATAATGACACTAATATCTCTCTCTAAACATTTCTACAAAGCATATTTTCCAGTTTTACAATTAAAGGCCTAAAGTTAAAAAGTTTAAACAGTTCTGCAATATTATGATAAGATTCAGTAATATTTCTGTTTTTATCTGCAGCGTGTATTGTTACGCTGTAGGCAAAAACTTTTATCTGTTTTTTATTTTTTATCATTCATGACAGATATATATATATAAAGTTTTTATCAGCTGTGAAGACACTCCTTCAGTATGTTCATGCAGTGAAGACAATCTTAAATCAGTGTTACACAATCCAGGATTTCCACAAATGCTTAACTTTACCTGTAAACGTCGACAAATTCCGGACATTTTTTTCAGCAGCTCTGGTCTTTAACTTTAGATAACTCCATATAAAAGCAATCGTGACCATCAGGGAAAGTTCAAGTGAACAATTTAATGCCATTCTGTGTTGTGCAATAAACTTGGATTGCACACTGAGACTCAAGTGACAATAAAAAAAAGAAAAAGGTCTGCATTCCACATCATGCTTTATTCCTGGCAACCAGACATGTATGGTTGGCTTTCCCTAATTCCCCAATTTCTAATGTCTGTTGTACTTTTGGTCGGTCTTTCCCAGAGGGAGTTTCACTGCGAGGAGTGATGTAAGATCTGCCTTGTAGAGGAGAAGGCGCGTTAGCCAGCAGCTTCGAACAAACTCCTGCAATATTATTTAAAATCCCTGTGAGGAGTTTTTAAGGCTTGCACAAGCACAGATATGTCAGGCTGATTTACGGGTTAACGTCTGTAATCAAAACTCTAATTACTTTCACAGAAATATATGTTGCAGAATGCGACAGAATGTGAATTTCTGTGCCAGTGTCTGCATCAGTTTCCGAGCTTGAATCTCTCCAGAGGCAGATTGATAAAAAGGTTATGAATTTATTTTAGTAACTTAGAAAAAACAGAAAACAATACGCAGGTCATACATTTCAATGAACAGGGTAAAGGCTACAAAAGATTAAAAACAATATTAAAGACATGTATATACAGGAACATTTTCCTAAGCTGTTTGTGTATAAATATGTTTGAAAGCAGAGTTCACGGGTTGCAGAAATGATTCAAACAACAATGAGAGCTGTTAAAACTCGTCAGTGTCCTGCACTGAGCCTTCAAGTGCTGCATCGGGGACGCAGCAGAGCGATCGTCAGAGGAAATGATGGCACAATGGTTCTCAACCTGGGGGGCGCTGACCTACAAAGGAGTCGCAACCAGAGTTTTTCATGTCCTTGAATTGCTTTGACTTTCCGGTAGCGATGGAAAGTATTGTCTTTACAGTTTTATGCACATCCTCTGTTTTTTAACCTCGGGTTGATCCTTGAACACTTTTGTATATTTAATATTTCTGACTCCACCAATATAGTGTCTGAAAAATGATTCCGGTGCAGATGAAACCAAATTTAGCTTTCTTATTGCTGCAACAAAATTTTCAGCTCAAATGTTGTTTTAAATTTTCATTTTTTAAATGTTTTATTACCAGGTTGATCTCCACAGCCGCTGCTATCCCCAAACCTCTTACTAACGAAACAGAAAAGAGCACCATGTTACAGATGGTGATGCAATAACTTCAAAGACGGCACAAAGAGTGACCATGCTCTCTGAGGTGGTTGACAGTGTTGCACTCTAGATGGCGCCCTGCAGCTTTTCCTGCAACAGGTGCCCGCACGCTGAATAAGCGAGAGCTTCACACCATTGTGCTAGAAGAGTGACATCAAAACATGACGTGCAGCAATGGCATTCGCTTTTCTTCTGCCTTTTTTTTTTTTAAGACTCTGCACTGTATAAAACATACGAAATATTTACTAATGCCAGGAAGAAAAGTACCCAAAACCTCTTGTCCAAATATAAAAAGTAAAGGCAAAACCTCCTCTTAAACAGCAGTGGAGAGGACACTGATGAAACGTTGCTGGTTTTACGTGTTTATACCGAGGAGGGACTGGGTTTCTTGTATTTATTCAGTGACTCACACCTGAGTTAGTTTAAGACCTCTGTACCTCACAGAGAGGAACAAACTTTGAAGAAGAACATACAAGTTATTTATGGCCACTATCACTGGCTGAAAGTGACCAACCAAAACTAACTGTCACATCATGGTTACATTTGATTGTGGCTAATTTAATCTCTACCAAGGCTGATATGAAAAAAGCTGTAGGAGGTGTGTCCGTATCTGTGCTTCTGGCCATACCACCCTGAACACACCTGATCTCGAAAGCTAAGCAGGGTAGGGCCTTGTCAGTACTTGAATGGGAGACCGCGTGGGAATACCAGGTGCTGTAAGCTTTGTGGGGTGGCTGTGGCTCAGGTGGTAGAACAAGTCGTCCACTGATTGGAAGGTTAGTGGTTCGATCCCTAGTCTGCATGCCAAATATCCTTGGGCAAGATACTAACCCCAAGTTGCTCTCCAATGCATCCATTGGAGTGAGAATGGTAGTTGGAGTACTTAAAAAGTATAGTGAATGTTGTATAGAGCGGTTTGAGTACTCCAGGAGAGTAGAAAAGCGCTATATAAGAATCAGTCCATTTACCATTCTGTATGTGGTTTCTATCTGGCAAAGTGACAGTGTTACTTTTTGATTCTTCATTCTTTGGGCATTTGTTTCACTCATTTCTTTGTATCTGATTTTATCCAAATTTTCTATTTGTGTATGGAAAACAATTAAAATATGAGCCTGAAACATTAGAAGCTAAAAGAGAATGCCGAAATCTTGCAAATTTCTGGTTTTTGTATGGATAAAAAGTTTAAATTAGATAAAGTGCAAAGGAAACGAGGCATAAATCGTCATGACTCAGGTGTCTGAAAAACAGCAGATGGAAACAGTTCTGAAAAGACTCACTGAATAATGCATGAATAAAATATTATGGTAATGCTATCTGCACTATATTTTTCGTATCTTAACAGCAATGAATGTTTGGCACAGATGTGGCCCACATCAGCACTTTTCTTTGGTTCTCGTTTAGGCCAGCAGTGATGGTGAATCTGGCCACATCTGGCCCACACTACATTTGCCATAACTGCCAAATGGCTCTCACATCTGGGTGTGTTTTGATCATAGGCTGTATATAAGAAATGGACATAAAGCCAGATGAAATATAATTTTAACCTAATGAGTTTATGGACTCATTTGCCAAATTAAACCCATACAGAACACAACATATGGTGTCCATTTTATAAATTATAGTTTTCCCTACAGTCATAAAGGACGATAAATGTTCACGCTTGTGAGATTGTGTAAGATTGTGGGGTTGTTTTTAGAAATGCTCAGCTTGACGCTTCACAATGGGACTAACCAGTGGGCTGTCCACCTTTTCATACATTTGGTGGTTTTGAATTATGGTTAATGGGAGTCAGGTTGGCAGGAAAATCAACTACATGTGCAATCATGTCTGTAAAAAAGGGAAGCATAGCTGAAATTGTTGCTCACTGACATTCCTGCTGAGTGGCTCCTGGGTTACATCGTTCAAACAAAACTCTCACTGCCACCTACAGCAGCTCATGTACAAAAGTTTGATGTCGCCCTTCAGACCCTCAAAGGGTTAGCAGAAGTCTGTCCATGATGAAAACACACAACTGCTGGAATGGAAAACACAGACTACAGGCACTAAGTAGGATAGTCTGCGGACCAAAATCTCACTTTTCGGCTCAGAGAAAGGAAGTGAGAAGTGTGCAGTTCACAGCACACATCGTTAGACAAGGGCCCAGAACTCAGCCTTACTGTGACAAAAATGTGCAAAATAAATATGAGTATAGCTGCACAGGAGGTGCCAAGTCTGAGGGAATACAACTTGGTTTTCCTGAGAAGAAGGTGTACTTGATCTGTGTATCAATAAATGAAAGATAAACACATTCAAAGGAGATGCTTTCATCTCCTTTGAATCTTTATCCAAAGATAAAAATGTCTTTGCTCCAAAAAAAAAAAAAGACAATAAAGAAACTCCTCTCCATTGCAAAAAAAAAAAAAATTAAAAAAAAAAAAAAAATCCTCAGGTTCAGAATCGCACGTTTCTGCAGCCGAAGAAATCCACGCCGACGTAGCGAGGGTAGCCCTCCAAAGAGTTCATGTTAACAGGGTCAAATTTCCAGTACTGCCGTCCTCGGATGAAGTGAGCGTAGCCTGAAACACAGAGAGCACGAACAAAACATTTTTTATCAGCACCGCTGCGAATGTGCCCGCGTTGGCCCAACAGCTGTTCGCTCTTGGCCAGATGTCAGATAAGCAAGTGAAAACCTGAAGCAGCAGAACAAGGAAAACAAGCAGCGTGCAGAGCAAAACATACACAGGAACACATGCAGACAGCAGCGCTTTAATGATAACTGGGTCATTTATCAATGCCATGATGAAGATAAATATGCAATTATTCTTGTTGTGTGTTTGTACAGTTACACTTACAGCCTCTCTCACTCTCTCCGTGCACTTGTGTTTTGAGTTTAATTTGCTTGAAATCATAAAGAATAGTTATAAACTGATGGCCCTCATGTGAAACATGAAATCCCACTGCAGCGTGATTCTGAATCGGATTATTTTACTGCTGAAAATTGTTGTTTTTGGCAAAGCTGACAAGCTTATTTTTAAAACTTACTGTGTTTAATATGTCAACTCACTAAACGTGTAAAGTATTTTAAACTATTTATTATCATATTCATAGCGTGGTAAAGTTCCTGCGTTTTAATTCAACAACCACATGTAGCACTCCAAATGTTATTTTATTTCACGCACGCACACACACACACACACACACACACACACACACACGCGCGCGCACACGCACACGCACACGCGCACACACACACGCACACACACACACACACGCAC
>VVHJ01052416.1:8841-22501 GCA_015107715.1 Tylochromis polylepis
GGAAGAATTTCTCATTCAGGCGCAAACTTGGACGTGAAGGCGCTCCCACACAGACATACACAAAGCGGTCGCACAACGATGCCCTGGATTCTCAGCTGGCCTTGAGAATCAATCCAAACTAACTGTCATGTTAGATCATCATCATGGAGCACGAGTGAGTGCAGCTCTGGGTTGATTTGTGCGCTGTGGGTCTGCTTTGTGTGCACAGCAATTGTCTTGTGTGTCAACATTCAGAGTTAATCTGACAGCGGCGATAAAGACGAGCGATCAACCAAACCACCAGGATGCTTATTGCAGAGCGACACAATAACAGGTACGGGCTCTAAAGCCGAGACAGTGAGATGAAAGAGAGCAAAGTGCTCGGCGCGGCTTAGGCAAGTTGCCGATTTGGATGATATCGCCTAAAAGTTTGTCACCACAAGCAACATAATAATGTTCAATAGAGCAGCGGTAAAAGTAAAAACTATTTATCAGTTCTTATGCTGTATTAATGCAGTTGTGCATCTACTAAAGGAGTCCATGACCTTACTGGAGCCCAGCAGGAGGCTGGGGAGCTGGCAGACATGTCAGCCTGGCCAGGTAGGAGGCTGCAGACAGACATTATAAATCAGTCCTTTGCCACTGGGCGGTCAAACAAGATGGCCGATGGCTCTGTGGGGGCTAAGATGGCTACCCGGGCTCGGATGACTAAAAAATGACTCCAGCAGAAACACATGCACTTTTAATGCCCATATTTCCTACTTCTTTCAGGGAACAGTGGGTGGATTCTGGGGCTGGAGAAGGTAAAAAGTTTAATTTATGGTGCTGTTAATCCCCCTGTTACACGGACGCAGGCAGCGAAAGAACTGCTGGAATGGTTACACTGCCTGAGTTATACTAGTACTTAAAAGAATGTAATCCATTCAGTATGGGTCCTGTCACCCGATTCTGCTATTAGACTAGGATGCCGACTGTTAGCCTGTCATCTAACCTCTGACTCCAGACCCCTATAAATTCACAGTGCATACACTCTCTCTCTCTCTCTCACAGTCTTCCTCTCCGTTTCTAAGTGTATACTGCAGGCCAGGACAAACACTTATTTATACTGGAGCCCTACTGTGCAGAGGCTCCAAGGGCTGAGAAGATTGATTCTGGTATGTACCAGAGTGTACAAAATACTGTTGGAGTCTCAGACCAGGAGGGTGAAGCAGAGAGGGTGAGGCAGGCGGAAGGGAGGGAGTTGAGAGTCTTACAGCCTCATTCCAAGATATTAGGATTCTCCTAATGCCATCTGACACGACTGGAATTTACAGCAGCGGCGGAGAGCCGACAAGGCCGCCAGTAGCTTGAACTGTTCCCAAGTTTCATCTTCAGAAAGAAACCAAAAAACGGTGAAGCTCAAAAACCATCTAAAGCACGCTGTTAGTTTCTCTTAAAGACACAAAGGAATTTTGGATCCAGCATTAGTTTCACCGGGATTGTAATGCACTCCGTCCGTATTTGAGTATATTTGTGGCTTTGTGTGGGAGCGGGGCTGGTTGGCAGGTTAGGAGCTTGGGCACAAGAGCTTTCTTAATAGGAAACAGGCATGCGGCTGCCTGTCAGAGCTAGCTTACATTTCCCAGGCCAAACCGGACACATCGGGTCGGGGAACTAAAGGCAGTAGTCGCTATCTTATGTCACCCGAGTCACGAGGGAGGAAATGTGGGAAATGGGGAATGTGTTGTCCCGCGCTGGAGGGTAGTTAATGGTGTTGGTGTCCAGAGCTGACCACTCCTCTGGAATGTTTTCCACCAGCGTCGCTAACGCAATTTGACCTGACAACAGAGCTCCGGATCAAAAGGGGCCTTTCCTCTGGTGTATGCGGGTGAAAGGGAAAGAACAGATGTGAGGCTGTAAGTTTGTCCCGAGGCACAGCGACCTTTACCTCACTCGCATCTAAGACCAAGACCGAGCTTTTAATCAGGGAGAGGACTTTCCATGCTGATGCAGTGCAGACGCACAGGCGCATATGTGTGATCATGTCCTCACCTTGACGCCGTCTTCCACTTCCATGTGTCTCAGCAGTTTGGCGTTGACGCTGAAGAGGCAAAACTGTCCCTTGTCATAATAGATAACGCAGTGTCCCTCGGTGGAGGACTGGATGAGGCGAGGCCGGAGGCAGCGCTCTGGTCCCTCCAGGGTCCGCAGCAGGTCCCCATTCATGGAATGGATCAGACAAGGACCCTCTATACACAGATAAGACGAGAGGTTAGAACAACTTAATCAGCAGCTTGATTTTAGCATTGATTGACTTTTTTAAAGTTTGTTTTTGGCTTATTTTTTTTTAAAAATCTTTGGTGCAGTTCTACACCTATAGTAGATATACTTATTTTTTCTCTTTTTCCTCAGTTAAGTTAAAAAAAGAAAAAAAAGACCTTCATATCTCGTTTACTATAATTGCTGTCACATGTGTGAAATGTGTGATCCTATACAAGTCTGTGCATCAACTCTGCAAAAACATCTGCTCATACACAGCTCGAACCACACTCGATTAAATGTTTCTTACATCGTATTCTGATTGCATACTCTGCAGGTGTTCCTAATATAGTGGCCACTGAGATTTACATACGAACCATTTGTCCTTTGTCTGCTCCTGTGCACCATTTGTTTTATATAATAACCAACACAAGTGTTGGTTACATTTTTTTACAGGGACAAACAGTCTCACCTTTGCAGCCGCTGATGACGAGACCCAACTCGGCACACACACTTGCACAAGTCACCTCACAGTCGTGGCCTGTAAGGATGGCCCTCGGTGTGGTAAAGCCTGCTGGCGAAACACAAACGGAGCAAAGACAATCCTGGTATTACCATATGCAGTACTGCTTTATGGCCACTAGAGGGAGGAGGAGGTAAAGGAAAAAATTTAATTTTCCTTGATTGGTTTAGTCTTCTAACTGCATTCACAGCTGGAGCTCCAAAGAATTTCATTTCATGTCTTTTTTAAAAGGGGTGGTCTTTCAAAAATAACAAACAAACAAACAAAAAAATAGTTAATTTCATCATCATGGAGGACGTTTTACATGTTATTTTATACGGATGCGCTGGGACTTGTTGCGCAGTCTTTAAGCGTGCTTCTCCCCTCATTCACTCTCCCTTTCAAGCACTTGTCACCAAGGGCCTCCTCCTATGTTTAAAACCTTCTCCCCCTCACTGCCTTCACTCGATCCAGATGTTTCTGCATTTGACAGAGAGAATGAGAGCCAGAAGGGAAAAAAAAGAGTGCGTTATGAAGTTTGTGTGATTTTGTTTTGGTTTGAGCTGTCAGGGTGAGCGACAAAACAAAATCGGCTGTTACTTCTCCATCTGTCTTCTGTCTGTAAGCACACGCATCGGCATAAATACGCTCATACGCACAGTTGCATCTTTGGACTGCATTTTTAAATATCAAGAGGTGGTCTTTAGTAACCTCGGCTTTTCAGTCCAGCTCAGAAAGAGAAACATGGCAGCGACACTCGCACACTCTTGAATGCTTAATAAAACATTTTCAAAACTGTGTGCGCCAAAGCAATTGAGTATCAATTTAGCAACATAGGAGAGTGTAAGACAACCTACCTATGTAGTAAATTGTATTGAGCATGCCTATTATTCATTTTTACTTTTCGTTATTAAATTCAATGTCATTTAAGACCTTTCTTGCGAAGATTTGTTGCACACTGTAGGCAATTAATTGGAAACAACTACAACTAAAACTGAGTGA
The DNA here is from genome assembly GCA_015107715.1 of Tylochromis polylepis. Classification (NCBI taxonomy): domain Eukaryota; kingdom Metazoa; phylum Chordata; class Actinopteri; order Cichliformes; family Cichlidae; genus Tylochromis; species Tylochromis polylepis. The sequence goes on from VVHJ01052416.1 coordinate 12,563, forward strand.
AATCCTAATACAGGAGTTTGTTAAAATGATATTTTGATCCAACTACAAGGTCACTTTGGAGGCTGTAGCTCAGGAAAAAATATTCTTTGTTGTTCCAGAAGATTTGTCTTCTTATTTGACACAAATAATAAAATAGTTTTCTAAGCTAAAAACTAAAACTAGGTGTGGAAAAAACATTTTAGCAAACTGACATAATAACAAACTGAAATGTAAAAGTAACTGAAACGATACTTTGCACTTTAAAAACTAAATTACAATAAAATAAAAAAAAAAAAATACAGGCCAAATGTGTCAATACATTAAACATGTGGAGGTGTTGGTGTGCATGTCTGAGACATCTACATAAGCGGTGAGCCAAGTGCTTGTATTGCAAGACTAAACCTGAACTTCTTGATTGTGCCCCTGACAAACAGCCCTACAGTCAAACTATTAAAAGACTGTCATTAACTGTATTTTATTTTAATTATTAATTTGATTCACAATGAAATAAAATGAAGACCACTTATAAAACACAAAACTATAATCTCTAAAAAGCACAAAACTTAAACTATAATAAAGAAAGTTCAGCTGGATGCCGACACTGTGTTTGATTTATTAAGTTAGCGTGTTGTGTGTATAAATGAATGTAGACCGGGAAAAATAACTGGGGCTCGGACGAAGAAAGAAGACAGAATGTATTTAAAGCACTTAAAATGAAAGGGTGAAAGCCAGATTTGGCACAAATTACATAATACGAATACATAAACCAAATTAAACCACACTGCACTTGATACTAGTCCGTATTACAAATGAGCCATGTTTTTTGGAAGTAGGGACAGCTGGTTTTGCATTCACTGGCTGTATAGCATCTCTTAGGGAGTAACAGTTCACACCCAGAATAGGAAATATGTCACGTTACTTTAAGCAGTCTGTGTTTGTTTCATCAAACTTCTCGCAAGGATGAGTATTCTTCTTCTTCCCTCTGTTTCAATCATGGCACTGTATCAGGCAGACAAGAGGTTTTAAGGGTGGACACACCACCTTAGCTTGTCGTCCTCTCAGATTATGCACCTCAATACTTGTAAGAGCAAAATCCATCTACCCCCAGTGATCAGTCTCATGATCCCTCACTTCAATAAGATTAAATATCTCTTTTCATTTGTTTGTTTAAAATGTGGTGGATAAAAATGCCAGCCCATGAAGTCTAATTAAAACGAATTTATGATGTAATTATTATGCTGGCAGCTTCTTCGTCTCTGTGTTCAGCGTTAAAAAGACGAATTAACTAGTGGTATTCTCATACTGTCATTTGTGGGCCTTAGCGTAGCAGAAGTGAACTTACATACATTTACACGTATTCTCTCATATAGATGCGTTTTGAAACAAGAGAAAAATAACAGAAATACTGTAGTTACTGAATAAATACCACAATAAGATGATTCCTGTTAGGTGGCCAGCAGATGGCGATAGCGTCTGTAAAATCTGCTGCTGTGCACAACATGTGGCTGCAGCAGGAACAAAGTGGGGATAGGTCATTGTGTGCATGTGCATATCAGCCATTCAGATGCATTTGTGTCAAGCTTATGAAGTGAGTGGGATGTCCGCAGAACATTATGCATGCAAAGGAATGCGTGTGCGTGTGTGTGTGTGTGTAGGCTTTACGTTTAACGTGTGTCTGTGGGAGAGGAATAAAGAAAGGTCTGCTGTCTGTATGCATTTTGTTAGTACACGTATGTGTGCATGCACGCGTATGTGTGCAGCAGAACTTCATGTCTGGGAGAGCTTTCTGCGGTCTGGGGCAATGGAGCATCACATTGTGGTGGTGATGAGATGAGATGACAACTGCTTTGTCTGTTCCTCTAGCTCCAGCGTGGTAACCAGGATTGAGTTTAGACTGACACACAAGCACTTACAAAGACATGTACAGCACATGCATGGAAACATGTTCACATATTTGTTATGCTAAAAAACAAAAATTATAAATTAAATCTTTTTAGAAAATATGCAGCTAAAGTGGTATTTTAAACCAGTGGTTATCCAGTAAATATGTTAAAAAAAAATCTTGTTTATTTCTGCTCTAAAATCCTGTGTATGGATGTGTTAGATGACCATCATCTACACTATCATAAACCAACATGGCTTATTAACCAAATCACAATTTGTTATAAATTTCATCCCACTTGTAATGGATCACTTATCAACATGTCCGCCAATCTAAGTTGACCAAATTAGCACCGAGGGGGCTAAGGACTGAGCAATGTGTGCGCAATGCTTTGATCATGGCTAATGCCATATGTTATGGTAACGTAAGGGAGGCCCATGACATTTTTCACTTTTATCGACTAACGTGACCCCGTGGCCCTCGGATGGTGGTGAACTTTCATGTGCTGCCCGACGACCCCCAGCATCACATTTAACGTCTCTAAGTGGCCCTCACTTTCACTCACATTAAAGACAGATTCTCACACACACACCACACACCATATCTGGCTTCACAGAAATACACACACAAACGCACGCAATCTCAGACACATTATCGAAAGCTGTTCCTGGTGCGACAGGGCTGCGAAATCCAATCTGTATGCAGGAGGCCTAGCCTGGTCAGACGAAACTAGTTGTTACTTTACAGAGGGAGGCCGTAAATCACACAGTCACAACTGTCGGTGAGAGAGAGAGCGAGCTCGATGAAGAGCTGTGTGCATGTGTGTGTGCACGCGCTCGCATATCAGGCTGTGCACTTACTGCCTGGGCTCTCTCCAATGCTGCTGTGCTTTCCATTCCAGTACCACAGCAGCAGGGTGGCATCTCGCGAGCCCGACAGGACATAGCAGTCGCCTCCAATGTACGACTCTGAGCGTGCCAGACACGTCACCACATCCCGATGTCCAAACACTATCTGGGTCAGTTTGCCTGCAAAAAGCACACAAATTTTCAGGGATGTTATTGGTAAATCAAAATTTGTTCTTCTGTAAACATCAAAGGAATGAAATACTTAAAAATAGATTAAAACATCTCAACAATAAGGGAGATATGGGTTGGGGTTTTTTTGTATTGCAGTAGTCCTTTTGAACTTCCCACCATGCGTTTGTTGATCATCTGTCTGCTCGGCTAGTTGATCCACACAAGATCAGACTTCTACTAATTCCCAGACAAGAATAAATATTTGCTTCAGCTTTGTGTGTGCGCCTGTGCACATCCAGGGCGCTCTGTGTGTATATATAAAGAGGCTAATTGCTGTCAGATTTCCAGACCACAGCCCCACTGTCTAGCTGTCTAATACTCATTACGCTCCTCATAGTGTGACCTCTGCAGTCAAACAGTGGGTATTTTGCAACACATGACATTTCTGTCTAGGTGTCAGAATCGCTACCCGCGGGATAATTAAGTTATATCTTGCTGAAAACGACGAGGATTATTATGAAACTTTCAAAGAAGAACAGAGACATCAAAGATGTAAAATGTTTGACATTTTTATAAACGCTGAAAATAAGTAATGACGGGCGTTGCAATAATGGGTACCACGCACCTCGTATTAAACTCTCACTCTCACACGCATGTGTGTACACCGACAAATTAAACTGTGTGTGTGTGTCACTGTTTGAGGCTACGCGTTTTGTGGATGTGTACCAATCAATTCTTGTAATTGATAAAATCCCTCAGTTCTTTAACCTGGGGGATTTAGGGACCTCGGTGGCAGCTGTTGAGCGTGTGCGATTAAACTGTGTTCACGTTCCAGTCGCACACCCCGGTGGCAGTCGCACAATAGAGCTATCTCTGTGGTTCCCATCCCTCCTTCCCTCCCTCCTCCATCAAAGACACGGAGGGCCCGGCCTGTAGAAATTGAATCGCAAGCCCGTTGTATAGATGTGTGTAGAGTTCTGAATGAGGCTGAGGGTGTGTGTGTGTGTGTGTGTGTGTGTGGGGTGGGGGGGATTGAGGAGCGAGGTACAGAGATGAAGCTTCAGACAGTTTCATTTACGACCCCTGACCTGATGGCATTTGTGTGTGCACGAGAGCGAGTGTATTGGATGTGTGTATGCAAGTGGTATTCAGGCTTTTGGTGAAAAACAGTAAGTTAACCAGCAAAGCAGAAGCAGAAAAATCACACTGAATGAAAGGGAACCTAAAAAAGACATTTTGTGCCGTATAATGCATTTTAGTGGTAACATGGGCTTTGATGCTGCTGACGACACACAACCTTTGAACTTGTGCAAAAGAATTAAAAAAGGAAATTAAAATGGCCACACTGTGGCAAGAAGTAATCTAAATTTATAACAACGAAACGTAGGACACTTGCCACAACTACACGAAAGCAGATCACTGGGTCAGCGGCAAAATAAATTCATGCTGTTTTATTTATTAGGTAATACTTGAATTCTAACAGCTAATAGTAGTATTTCTATTATGTTACATAACCTAATAGTTTTGAGGAAAACCACTAGTATTGTGTTCGTTGGCCTTTTCCAGACCACTAGTATGCCCATCCTGAGGATGGTGCTAGAGGAAAGCCAAAGGAGTGTTATTCATTTTTAATTTCAAGCTCATATGGCTTAATTGTTTCTAAATATGCTGTGAGCTTCCATACAGCCCCCCACCCCAAAGAAAAGGTGCATGATTATATACAAAAAGCTTAGTTAGAGTTTTAACATGTAAAAACATTACAGTGAAGATCTGATGTCAAAAAAACAGCAGCAAGTGTGTGAAAATCTTGGACAGATTACAGGTATTTTTTTCATAATACTGCTTCTTTAGTTTAGATACATTCACATTAGGCCAGTTGGCTATTTGGTCTAATGTGGTGAAATGATACCTGTGTCAGTGGAGTAAACCCGGAAGCTCTTGTCCCAGAAACCACACAGAAGGATGAAGCGGTTGTCAGCCGTGATAACAAAACACTGTGAGCTGATCTGAATGCTCTGATCCAGCAGATCTGCAATCTGCCGACGGTGAATAGCCACGTTACTGGCTGGAAGGGAATGAGAGGAGATAAAAATAAACTCAGCAAAATAAAGATTACATGTTGAAAATGCACAGATGTCCAGAAAAGTATGAAACCTGGAGCGTGATCCAACAAACCCTTTGCTGTTTTATATCAACTATTTTCAAAGAGCTCACACTTCAGCGCACCTCCACTAAGGTTTCGGCGCGGGGTGCAAAGAAGATTTGTGAGGGAAAACATAAAACATCCTAGGGTTAAGTTTATAGGGACTTCACATTTTCTATGAGAGAGTCTAAGAGGCTGAGTAATATAGAGCGTGCAGTCTTCACAAAATATGTACCCCACTCAAGTAAGAACAGACCCAGAAAATTCATCTTGGCTGTGTAATTAAGCAGAGTTGGTTAGAAGCAAATTTACTGACATTCTCATTTCCACGAGAGGTGTCTTTTTTCTTCTCAAGAAATATGTTCGGTGTGAAGGGTTTCTTATTTGATGGGGTCAAAAGCAATGGAGAACAGGTGTCAGAGAAGATTGTCTAGAGTGGAAATTGAGAAAGTCCAGTATATCTGCTATGAATAATATTTCAACCAATTTTTAACATTCCCCAAGGCCACAGATGGCTCCACGCTCATCCTCAATTTACTGTGTTTAGCTCAGGCTCCTCCTGGAATGCAAACAGTGTAAATATATTACTGACATGAAAAATCCCAGCTACCTCCCTTAAAACACACACGCACACTCCCGGCAACACAAAAATTCATTATTTAGCACATTATTTATTCTTTAGCGTTAGAAATGAGATATACAGTAAACACTTTAGAGGATAAATATACTCCAAAATCTGTACATTCAGTGACAAATCACACATCTGCTGAAGCGCAGAACAGCAGCATGCACTGAATGTGTAAATACTGATGCACAGATAAGATTTCTTTTATTCTGCCTCTATAGATGGGCATTGAAGCAGAGAAATACAGCACAGTGCGCGCAGATAAAGATGAATATCTGGGGTTCAACCCTGGTTATTTTCAGTAGTCTTTGGAAGGAAAAAAAAAAAAAAGCCCAAGAGTGTGAATATGGTCTGATGAGACTCAGAGAGACCACAACACCGAGAGAGAAAAAACAGCCCCCCTCGCAGATGTGCATGAGATTGCAGGAGGCTGCAGGAAAGTAACAGAGCTGGGAGCAGATAGAGGTGGCTCATCTCTCCCTGCTCTCTGCCAGCGCATCCCATACATCACTGCAGCTCGGCACTCTTCTCCTGCTCATCAACAAGTCGTGAAGGATGAGAGGCGCCCATATTGTCCTGACAGCCGTCCGCCGTGCATTCTCAATCACACATTATTACCACATTCATATTCATTTCCATTGACACGCGTCCTTTCCCCCCGCTCAAATTAAACCAAAGAGGATGCAGAAAGGGAGGGAGGAAAGGGGACGATGGAGAGGGAGAAAGAGGGGGAGTTGATGATGAAATGCCGGCCTAGGCCACAGCTCATTGCATTCCAATTTGCATGCAAATGGTTTAGTGTGAGAGCAGGGCCTATATCATCACGAGTGAACTAGGGCAGAGGCTGAGAAACAACTCTAATCTACTGTCCAGGGACACAGCCCAACAGACTGCCATGAGTCACCAAGCAGCAGGATTTAGGCACAAATGCACACAAAACCCCCCCATTTCATGCCCACACGAAGCTCTTGTATGTGGATTCTCTACCGGTCGTAAAGGACAGCGTACCTATTAGAGGGTCAATTTCCACAGGAAGTTGGTACTGCTGGTCCTGCACCGCTGAGCTCTGATGACCTGACAGAAGAAGAAGACAGAGTGGATTAATATTGCAATTGTCTGGCCTTGCGGAGTACGTGCTGGGTTTGAGGTCATTATAACACACTGAAAACTATAACCATAAAGTCAGAGGCTCAAGAATCGGTCCACAAATTAGACATCAGTGCTGTCAAAAAGCTATCGAGGCCATTCGGAACACAAAGCACTACAAAATAGATTAATTATCCTGACAAAGTCAACTATAACATATTCACAGTAAGCGATATTTATTCTAATTAAGTCATTTTAAACTGGATTTCAGTCTTCATGTATGTATCCATTATGTTTAGAAAATTTTGTCTGTACTGTGAGGTAACAATTTTAACCTTTTACCATTTGTTTAGAAAGTAATCTCTGATATAGTCATTTAGTTTTAACTTATGTATTTTTGGGCCATTACCTTCTACCGTTTATCCTTCACATTTAGTTAAATGTTCAAACCTTTTCAGGTTCACTTCATCCATTAATTAATTGTAACAGTTGAGCTCATTTTTTCACAAATAACCCGGTTTTGATTTTTATTTTTAGATTTCCATGCACCTATCATCCACTCAAGTATGAGTATTGTACACTTGTGTCACATCTGCTCTGAAATGTAAAAAGAAAAATGAACCCGCACTGCTTTCAACACACTCGGGAACAATTTGTCATTTTATTTAATGCCTTCATTCTGAGATTTTAGAAACAGTTTTGGCAACTCTGTTCTGCACATCATTTATTAAACAGACTCCAGCGGGTCCCTACAATTAATGCACTACTTCTGAGCAGGAACAATTGCCCAGTATGGCTAGCCTGTGGTACGCGTGGATGATGTTTAATTCCAGTGAAATCTGATCAGTGTTCATCCTCATAAACTTGGATATCAAATTTAACGTTTCTTCTACGGCAGGATGGACGTTGAGTAAATAAGGTTTTGTGTAGTAAGCGGCTGATGTATGGAGGTGGACGTGGGACCTAATGCTGGCTGCTACACGTGTCACATTTGATACTGCTATCTAGTAGACACAGTCAACTGTCTCCCAAATCAACGTCCATCCTACAGAAACGAGGCAGGTCGATCTTCTGATAAATTAGAAGCTAACGTATGGAGGAGAAATGAACAGAAGCAGCATGAAAATAATTATGTCAAAGCAAACGATGCTCTGTTAAATAACAAGGATTGTTTCTGTCTGCCTCAGATTTTATTTTTATTCATCACTTCATGTCATTCATTTAAATGCACGTGCTCATGGATTCAAGACTCTCACCTGTCAGGCCGTGCCACTTGTTGACCGCAAAGAGGCGGTTGGCGGTGACGGTGATGATGGCTGGTGACGTCAGACCTGCCTGGGTGTTGGCCGCTACGTGTGTCACAGGAGAGTTGGATGGGAACTTCAGTACCATGATAACATCCTGCTGCATCTGCTCCGTAAACATCAGAGGCGTCTGCAGGAGAAGATACTGTTCAGGGCCCCGGGACAGACAACACGATGAAGGGGAGAGACGGGGAAATAGCCGAGGTGTGGCGCGACAGACAAAGCGCAAAACACAAAGATGAAGAAAGCAGTTGGTGGAAGCGGGGAGGAAAAAGAAAAACAGAGGGAGGGGGGAGGAAAGAGAAGGCCAGAGAGAACATTAGGAGGCTTGAGGAGGATAGTCGTAAGCAGCAGTTAAGCAGCACAACCAAGCTAGCAAAGAGTTCAGAAGAAGGCAAGAGTCTGCATTTGGAACAAGGCTACAGTAAATTAGGAGAGAATCTCAGAACAACATTTACACAACACGGTCTCAGGATTTTTAGTTTTAACAGAGAAACTGAAGCAACCGAAACAAATGTCTTTTAATTAATATTTCACCTTCAGTGTGCACAGTAATGATATTATACATCATATATTAGACATTTTATAGAAGACGCTAGAAGGCGAAGACACAATAGATTTCACAGGCTAACTACAGTCTGATGTCCAGTTTGCGTATTTATGTTCTAAATTTTTTCTTTTAAATGAGGAAGAATGAGCAGATGTGAAAGAAGAATTATTTTAAGAAAACACCACATTATTTAAAAAAAAGAAAAGATCTTCGTGTGTGTCTGGAGGGTAGAGAAGGATTCTCTAGTAGAAAACTGGTATACTGTACATGCAGTGTGTGTACACACACACACACACACACACACACACACACGTTTATACAGCGTCTGTGTAAATGTTTTACATTCCTTTAAGCATTTTTTTTTTTTTTTGCAAGACTGCAACTGATCTGCATACTCATCAACCAATCTGATTAGCATAATTGATTACATAGCCTTTAAAATATATATCTAAAAAAGAAACACCTAATTTCTCTGAGCCCGAGCTGGGTTTTTTTGTTTGTTTTTTACACCGCTTGGTTTCATTAAAAGCCCCCAAAATATGTTGAATTTATAGTAAGAATAAAAAGACAATCCTTGCAAACAAGTAACTAATTTTAAAAACTTCGTACTATCAGCTGACTAACAGACTATACAAAGAGAAAGAAAATTACAGCAACTTGCTAGGTTGCATTAGATTTATTCTTGTAAAAGTTGAACACACGGCAGGAGAAACCATCTCTAAAACAGTCATAACAAAAAAGTAATTTCATTGACCTATCAGACTGTTTCCTCTGCTTAGACAGGCTCTACAGCCATTTATAGAGTGTTTGTACTAAGCAGCTCTAACAGAAAGCTATTTTCCTCCTTGTGTGTAAAGAAGAGGAACATCAGTGTTTAACATCAGGAACAGACCTGAGTAAATCCGGTGTGTCTGACAGCTAACCAGAAGCACTGACAGTATCATTACCACCAGCATGGGCAGATGCCGACACTCTGACAACACACTCGCACGAAAGAGGATGGAGAGAAAGTAGAGAGGAGGATCCGTAACAAGCAAGGAGAACAGCGTGTTCTGGAGCAATATGGAGCTGCAGGGAGGGAATTAAAGTGTTTGAAAAATTGTGCCTGAATATTATGTTTGAAAACTATGGTGCAGCGGTGTAAAAATAAAAACATTACACAGGAATTCACCCGTACAGTCGGCGGTGGATTCAAAGCAATCGTCTGCGTTCGTGTCTGTGTGTGCACGCGCACGCTGGGTGGTGGTCTACAGCCAGCTGTCAGCACCGCAGGGACACCGTGCTAATAGGGACTCATGGGGCCTCGGTCCATCACAGGCAGGCACGCTGACTAAACTCCTGGCCCTTAAAG
>VVHJ01052416.1:22794-42034 GCA_015107715.1 Tylochromis polylepis
GTGCAGAAAGGTTTTTGCCGAGTGCTGACCAGAGATCAAAGACAAGAACTGCACAGGCAGAAGAACTGATGATCAGGTGGTTTCTGACCAACCAGTGCCTAACTTGGAGTATTAAAATATACTGGAGTATATGCATTCATTTTTGGGATCTTTGTCAGCGTCTACTCACCACTTGCATGGCTGAGCTTCGGGGCGGGTGTGGCTCGATTAGCAACTGGCAGGGGGTTTGTCCAAAACTCCTGATCTGAGACTCCACAGCCTGAGGGGGGAGGAATAAAAACACAGAAATAAAGAGAGCTGTTAGGCATCTTTCCCTTTCACTCGAACTATTCTTTGATAATTGTGCCCTGTGATCTATTTCAATGAAACAATAATGGCTCAGTTTATAAGTGAAAAATGGTGATATCCCATTCCGCTGTGTGTGAAGGTCACATTATTATCTGATAAATGCTACAACAATCTAAGATTAATGTCTAAAAGAAAACAAAACAAAGAGGAATACAAAAGCCCATAGAGCTAGGGAAAAATGCGTGCACTTGTGCTCTAGCACACATGGACACGGTCTACATATAAACACACTTTTTCACAGTCTGACACTCACTCTCTCTTGCACACACATTTACACACAAACACCAATTTATCCTCCGCAACCACACAGAATCAGAGGAGGGCTGGGCAGGCGGGCTTGTAGGCTTGGTTAGGTGGTGTTAATGAAGAGGTATAGGACCATAAATGTCACAGCAGACGCCGGCTGAGCAGCCTCTGGACATCATCACACAGCTCACTGTCAGGCTCGCTAGCACGAAGTGGGAACACGCCCACAGCACAGTATGGACAGATGAGGCTACCCCAAAATGCTGCAACACTTTTGCCCATGGTACTGTTCTTTAGGATGAAAATAGCCTAACATTTTAATTAGTGTTACATTTATTAGGCTTGTTATTAACCAAATTATTGCTTAAATGTTACATAATGACCTCTCCCCAGGAGTTATCTCCACAGACGTTTATTTAACAAAAAGGGGAAAACTTGGGGAAATTTCAGAAAATGGAACCAGCAAATGCTGCTCGATACACGACTATAGAAAAAAAGATGGTTAAAAACTGTAGATGGCGCATTTGTGCTGATTAATCTTATTAAGGGTGTCAAAAGTGCAAAGCAAGTGCCTCATTTAGAAAAATTTAGAAAAGAATTCATAGCCAGATAATACAAGCAAGCATTCAAAATTTGCATGTGCACAAAATCCTCTTAAAGAACAAAAACACAAAATTATTCGATTCAGTATCAGTAGAAATCGATATAACGATAAGAAGCAGACAATAGTAAGCAAAAGCAGTCCTGTGAGACAAACTGGGTGTGATGGATAGTTTGTAACAGGGACAGGCAGAGGGAAAATGACCAACACAAAATTGTGACAGACCCGTCAGTATGCTGGTGTGCTCTGTGACTGGCTGTGTAGGAGTGACAGCTTGTGTGTGTAGGCTGAGACGTTTGAGCCTGGCTTGGCGCAGCCTGAGAATGAGCTCATGGTTGAGGCCTGCGTATGGTATTTCCATGAAAAAAAAAAAAGAAGTTGGGAAATGAGTCTGCTCATACCCATTGTCTGAAACTAACCAGAAACCAGAGAGGCGCGGGGAAGTAGTGATTGTAACTGTCTATTACAAGGTTTCATCAGCCTCTTTAAGACCAAGAATCCAGCAACAAAAGTGCTACATCATGTTATTTTTATGTGAACACTGGTCTTTACACTTTTGTACACTTTTAAGAAGCCATAAAATCTCAGGTTTCCTTCTTTTTTTTAAGTCTACCTTTATATATTTACATCTTTTAAAGAAGAAAATTTACTCCAAATCCTCTGAATAAGATGGTAATACTCCAACACGAGCTCATAAAATCCTTCGGCACAAACGCATGAGCGGTACCTTCTTATGGGAGGCTAATTAAAATGGAAAAGAATTCACACATTCATAAAATACACAACAATGGCTGTGCTTGTTCAGCAGACTGGAAGGGACAGTCTCCATGTTAGAACCTGCAGTTTTGTGTTCAGGCCACAAGTGCATTTTCTACATGTGTGCAAGCATGCCAGATCTAAAAGGCGATGCTCCTGTAATGCAGTGATGTGTGATGTACATTTATTAGCACTGGTCTGTAAGACTGGATTTAAAGGTTCATCACATATTGAGAGAATACCTCAACACACTGATCAAACAGCACAGTGCAACACTGTAACACTATCATGACATTTCCCACCTCAGCCACAGTTAGTCTCTTGGTGGGAGGACATGTGACATAACTGCATTATTCAAGGTCAAAACGCTGCCCATCTCTTTGACTGCACAGGAAAGCATTTTGCGTAAGCTCAAAGCCACTCAACCCATCTTCATTAAGTGCATATCTGACATTTATGAGGCTGTGGAAGGCTGGAAAGTGGCTGAGTCTAGGTCAGCATGTCCTATCCCTATATGCCAATACAATGCTCAGGTGATTATATGAGGGGCCTTCCACAAGGCCAATCTCTTTTGGGAGCATTGGCCCGTGTCTGATGAAGGTTTTCTATATTCTATACATTTAAATGGCCGAGACGCCCTCGGCTCAGATGTCTCAGCCTGTCCTTTGATTTACTTAGTCACTTGACAAGATAGATCTCCATGTAAAACATGCTGCTTTATGCAAATCAACCCCCTCCTCCAAGGGAAAGAAAAAAATTGTTTTGTATTTCTCAGAAGCAGAAAACTGGACAGATTGCATCTTGGGCTTTAAACCTCCATCTTAAATATTGAGACAACTCTATGCAGAGGAGGTCACATTGTCCATGTAAAAATAAACCAGCAGGTTTTATGCTTGGACAGTGGCTTTGGCTTACTGTCGAAGCAGGTTGACTCAAACTCGCGTGGGTATATATTTCCCGTCTTCTGCTGAATTACGCAAACAGCATACAATTCAAACGGGGCTCTGTGTTTTGTCGCTCGTGTGATAGGTGGTGGGATTTTCCGTAATCACATGCGAAAGAGGGGAAGCCCTGTACAACGATGAGAAGGCTACACAGGGCGCATTTCTCTTTATACACCGAGAGGCAACACAGATGTGCATGCAAGCCATCTATGTGCACACGCACACACAAATGAAAATTGGGGTGGGAGGGGGGGGAGGCAGGAGGTAGTGCAGGAAGTAATCATGGTTTTGAAAAACACAGCAGTGGTCTCCACAGCACTCACTAATCTGTGCTGAGATATTCCAAACTTTCTCCCGGAACAGAAATGCACACATAAACACACAACCGTGTGCATTTATGCTGATGAGCACACATAAATATACAAAGGTATACACATACCAATGAATGAATGTATACATATGCATGCATATGTAGAAACACATCAAGGTATGATCCACACAAATCTTGTGTGCGTGTGTATTTGTGTGTGGGCTAGAGGGAGAGTTAGCCTCTGTAAAACAGCATGGCAGGAATACAGAAATCAGTGAAGCAAAAATACAGAACCCTCCAGCCCGGTCTACTACATTTTCCCACCTAAATATACACACACAAAAACGTACACGCACACATAAATGCACACACATCTGTGAACCGCCCCCCTGACACTGAGCAGCCCCGGGGCCTGTCCTAATGCGAGCTAGTCTGGCCCAGACCACAGCTCAGACTGAAACAGTTGTCACTCAGTAATGGCATACTCTAGGGACACTTTCAGACCCCAAACCCTCAGTCCCAAAGCTCCTGCAGTCCTCAGCCACCCCCAGTGCCCAGCCATGACGAGGCCCAGGCCTGGAACTGTGTTTCCACCTTCTGCACAGACAGGGCACATTTCCTTCCGCACAAACACAGTTGAAGGAGAGCTTTGGATTAGCTCACTGGGGGTAACACTGCTTTGGTTTATTTAACTAATTAAAGTGCTCAGGCTCAGGGAGTTTTCACCCAGCAAAGTGAATCACAGCATCAGCGAGAGAGCCCGCGAGGAGGAAACAACAAGAAACCTTTTTTTTCCCCCCTCCTCGAGACAGGCTAACTTTACAGCATTACAGATATGATGACTACCGACTTTTAACATGAGCTTCTGTGCTACGCTGCCACTGTAGTCTTTCAAAACATCAATTAATAATGTTAATGAACCTACACCAATATCCATGACTACACCCTATATTTTCTAGAAAACTGAAATCTGAAGACATTTCACACAAAATTTGACCCAGTGCAACAATACAGAACACTTCAAGCAATTTTAAATATTATACCAGTCCAGAGACTAATATTAGAGACAATTACACCAATTTTTTTTTTTTTTAAACAGTAAAATGCTAAATGTGGTACCAAAGCAACAGACAAATAATAACCTGATTCAGAAGCATACAAATCCAAATGCATCGGTCGAAGATGCTATTTCAATGCCACTCAAATCACAAGCACCTCCCTCTGAGGCCTGTGTGTATGTTGGTAGATTATCAATCCCATTGTCACTGGAACAGCTTGGCAGAAATAGTGGAGCGCCAGTGATCCAATTTTCTGCTCTGTGTGTGTGTACGTGTGTTAAACAGAAGAATGGGTAATGGGCTGAGAGTGGAAATGACCGGTGAACCCAGATAATGAATCTGCATGTCTGTGTATGTGTGTGAGAGAGAGAGTGAATAAAGGCCAAAGCACATCTGGATGGGAATTGGGGTGAATGAGGTGATAAATCAAGGATCTACCCCTGGTGCCTGCGATGCTCCAGTCACTGAGCATGAAGGGCAGCAGTACAGTGGAGGCAAAAGGGTGTTTGGCTGCTTGGTGTGTTCTGAACTTATCACCATTTATACGTTAGCACCATGGTGAGGTCTCTCTTAAAGGTAAAAATGTGGCCTTTTTTCAACTGTTCTGTTGATTATTGGTAACAGTAACACTATACTCAATAGCAATGTTGTTGCATTTAGGTGGGGCACAAAACAAACAGACAAGGACTAAAACTGTGAAGATGACCTGTTTTAACTTTAAACTGAGATCTGTCTGCTCATTTTGTTTGTCCTTGTGTTTGAGTTTTCTGTATGGATGTTTCCATATCTCAGAAGCTGCCTACAAACAGCTACCTTAATCAGTAATAAACACGAATAATCACTTAAAAGAAAGCCCACGCCTATTTACTTTACTCTGGAAAGAAAAGAAATAGAATATGTGCCCCTCCTGGCACTAAAATGCAGATGTCAAAAAAGGCTGATGGGAGCAGGGTCAATTGGCCCACTGCTGGCTAGCTGCCTTTTACAGCAGATTGGTGAAGTTGTCAGGCCGGTGTTTGGCTGTGGGCAAGCTAGCTGTGTTTTTCTTTTCAACACTGTGTTTTGTCTGGTTGCTTTCGGGCAGGACAGTGTTGCTTGTGTGTGCAGCAGTACAAAGTGAGCGAGCTGAATAATGAATGAAAGCCAAGGAGGCGGCTTTAAGGCGTTAAAGTGGAACACTTGGTGGAGTGCTTTCAAAAGGTATCACACAAAGGAAAAGGCTTCGCTCAGCAATACTGTGCAGCAGATTGTTAGCTTAGCTCTCCCATGCCACTCTACAAGCACTTTAACGTGGCTAATGGCATCAAAAACCTCCCTGACATACAGATACAGAGGGTGGACATGTGCTTTTATAATATAGCCAGATTAAGCATCCATCTGAGAGCACTACTGCTCAAGTGTACTTACCTCTAATATGGAATTTTTCTCCTTACTCAGCATGGTCTGAGAAGGCAGTTAAATCAGCTACGTGTATTAAAATGTGTGTGTACATGCACGCACTGTATCACCTCTCTGAGCATGGGGTCATTGATTGAGCTGAGGTTGACTGCGCCTTCATAGGTCAGATAGTAGAAAACATTGAGGGCTCTGGCGGCTTCGGGTCCCTGCTGCTTGTAGCCGAAGATCAAATCGATCCACTGGTGAAGCTGGCAGGACACAAACTCGCTCTCCAGGGCCTTTAAAAAGAGGTGAAGACGAAGGGTTAGGTTTATCTAAGATGTCATCAGATGCAACAAAAAGCAGCTCCCC
Organism: Tylochromis polylepis; assembly: GCA_015107715.1. Taxonomy (NCBI): domain Eukaryota; kingdom Metazoa; phylum Chordata; class Actinopteri; order Cichliformes; family Cichlidae; genus Tylochromis; species Tylochromis polylepis. The sequence goes on from VVHJ01052416.1 coordinate 28,807, forward strand.
AAACATGTTATTAATCCCATTACTGAGCAGCAGTTATTTACTAATGCCCCTCTAAAGGTGAATTTCTCAGAGAAAGCAGAATATTCTTCTAATTGTTCCTCTGACAGAATCTACCAATGATTTCTATAACGAGCAAAAAGCACAGTAAATCCATATCTGATCATAAGAGAGCATCAAGACATTAGAGAACTCTTGTAGTTCATTAGGGAGCCATTTCAGCTTCTGTCTTTGTTCTTTTCTCTGCTGGTCATGAGCGGATAAGAGCACCATGTTGCTCTCCTGCAGACGTCATCATAACGCCACAGATACAAGCCGTTTTCTCTCCTCATTAGCGGGCAAAGGAGGGAAAAAGCATTTATGGTTTCCTCATAAAAACCGGCAATTGTGTTAATTTGTGTAAAGCTGCTGGCTCACAAAAGCCCTCTAAACACAACCAAATTAGAATGAGGCAGCCCTTGATTGTCATTGCTGCCTTGTGTCACATTAATTTGTGACAAAACATTAGCCCGCGCTACACTTAAATGGCAATTTATATCATTTAAATTTTTTTACTGCGGAGACCAGTGCATCCCTCACTTAAATGTGACTTTCTGACAGCTCATTTTGCATCTAATTCCTCCCCACTCTCTTAATTACGACTTTCAATCAGGGAGCCGAGCACACGTCTGAAGAGGAGAGAGTGCAGCTTTAGGTGTGATGCTGCTTTTTCCGCTGCAGCTTGACTGACTGAATTTGTGATGCTGTCACAAATCTCATCACCCCGGCTGATGAGAAGCTTAACAGTGAAAGTAGATAATGCAAGAAGTGCAACTGCATTTCAGTTCCTAGAGAGAAAAAAAAAAATCAATAAACAAAGATATAAAATGGTTTTATGGCTTAATGCTGCAATAATCAAACGTAAGCAAAGTCTGATCATCGCGTGTTTTCATTTGATTTAGCATTGCGCAAAGACTGTGTGACTGTGTACATTTGTAAGTGACACATTACTGCCTCCGTATTCCCCAGATGCATTCTGTGTTTTATTTGAACTGTCCCTGTGTATGTATATATATATATACATATGTGTATATGTATATATATATATACATATGTGTATATATGTATATATATATATACATATGTGTATATATGTATATATATATATACATATATGTATATATATATATACATATATGTATATATGTATATATATATATACATATGTGTATATATGTATATATATATGTATATATATAGTACCTTATGAACGCATAACAGTTTTAAAATGTTTATTAGCCTGTGAGTAAGATGGATAACCACAGAGGCAATCAATCACAATTGAAATACTGTATAAATTTGTACGAATTCTTCGACGTAACGAAGCGCTTAATGGGAGTTTGACTGACTTTATCCTTATAAATAAATCTGTGGTTTATAGTTAAGGTGTGTCCAGCTATAGCAATAAGAATAAAAGTTAGAAAAAACTAATCTGGCACAGGATATCTGATGAAATTCAAATTCCTGCCAAGTTTGTCTTTGAGGCTCAAAATGTTTCAAACAATACCCGACCCTACTTTAAAAAGTGCAGTCTCGTGCACAGCTTGTCACTGATGTAGCATTAAGCAGTGTGTACTGTAGGATTATGTGTATTATTATTTATAACAAAACTAGCAGAGAGAGATCTGTGTATTCCCTACTCTCTATGATCACACTAATAAAAAACAAAAAAAACAAATCTAACCGTTAGTCTTAAGATAAAACAGAACACCCCTGGTCTAGACTCCATGTCTGTCTGCCTCTCTGGCATCGCCATATTCACATTATGTCATAGGGCAACCCTTTTTATTAATGTTACATGATAAGCCAGAAAAATCCTCTTTATTCAAACTCCCTTTAATAGCAGAGGTTCAGTCGAGCGTGTATCGTGTATGTGTGTGTGAATGAGAGAGACACAGAGAGAGCGAGCGAGAGGGAGAGATCAGTTCATTATGCACTAGGATTGACCTTTGACAGGCTCTGCTCCCCTGTTTCTAAAACTAAAGCTGGGGCTGATGGGCATTTAATGTGCACCGCAATCAACTGTCATTCAGCAAAGGGAAACAAAGAGCAGCAGTGTTATTGCAGCTCCCTCTCCTGAGGCCCGCCTTTATGGAAATCATTTGCATGATCCATTTGGAGAGGGTGAAAGAGTAAGTGAGAATTTGTGTGCGCTGTTCTGGAACTGGAAGTGTGTATCTGTTTTTGTATTTGTTTGGTCTGTCAATGTCTCTCGGACTCAAGTCTACATGTAGGAACTTAACCTCAGCAGACTAAAGCTTAGAGATTCAAAGAGTAGCTACCTGCAGTAAAAAAAAAAGCCATGACTGTATCACCTCAAAGGTGTTGGATGTGTAAATTGTACGCAACAGCAGTGCTACCCTTCATTTAGACAGCAGGTAGATTAGGATTCAACTACTTTAATCTGCCCCTTTATCTAAACTGGGGATTTTACATCCGAGCCGACGTCAGAGAAAACGTCTTAATGTTGAGAAGCTTAAGGAGAGGTGCCATTGATCAGACCCCACTGAAGTCCAATGAACAGAATGAAACCAACAACAAATTCATCCAACACTTAATAGTACAGCTAAGCCAGGCAATCGTACTTGGTTGTTAGCAAAGATGGATGGACACACGAAAAAAAAAAACCCACACAAAAACACAATAATTATACGTAGAGCTAAACACAAAAACAATCAAAATTTCTAAACCTCAGCACCAATAAAACCTAAAATATTGAATTATACTCAAGTTCAGCTGATTTTACAGATGATTCCAGGAAGTAGGAGCAACAAATCAAATTCGGAAATGGCATCTGCCAAAAATACAAATGCTCAACCTTCAAAATGCAGACTCTAGAAACCAGTCAGTGACGTCGCAGTGGTTACACCCATCCTTTACATTCAATCTATGAGGCACACCATTGCATTAGGTGACATTTCTTCATTATGATTGACATGAGCCCAGTGTTTTATTTTGTTTTGTTTTTCTTGCTCTTCTTCCAATAAATGCTTACTATGAGATTGAGAAAAGTCCCCATCACTGACATTGCTTAACTGTATCACATTGAACAATGGCAACTACTGCCAGCTACTTCAGTTAACCCTTTTCAAAATGTCATATTGGTGACTAATTTTTTGATTCACATCTTCGGAGGGGAGGAGGGGAAGCGACAGGAAAGAACACAGTACGTAAAAAAACCCCCCAAAAAACATGTTTTCAATTTGCCTTTTCACAATAATAAAATTGTATAGTACCCACAATCTATTTGCATTTATAAACTCAAAAAAAATACCACACAGTGCTATGTAGGTACTGAGCTCATCTCAATAAATCTAATGGCAACTTACAACAAGAAGATTACACCTGAGGAACTTATATTTATAATCCATCAAAGAAACCTAAGTACAGTACAGAAATTAGGCATGTTCTGATAACTCATTAACAATGTGTCATGTGAGCAGCTGTGGAGACGTTTCCACATGTGGTGCCACACTGTAGAAACAGTTGAGCAGAAGGTTGGGGCAGATAGTAGATTCCTGAGGTGGGATCTGGTGCCACTTTAGGAGAACCAGGCAGGATTATTGATGGGCCAATTAGCAGCCAGTGTGTGTGTCATCCCCATCCACAGGGGACTCTCTGATAATTAATGAATAATTTAGCATGCCTTTATGTAAATGCTGATAGGGGGTAGAAGTAACTGGAATCCCACATTCCTATTGTTACAGATTTGACAAAGTACACCTTAGAAGCACAGGGGAGGGTGGGGTGGGGGCGGAGGGTCCCTTTTGTTGTGTGCTCTGATTCGTTTCCAACAGCAACAATAATTTGGAATATTCTCCTAAAGAGAAGAATGATACATTTACCCAAATCATTTCTCCCCATCAAAGCCGCCATGTATTCAAATGCATATAATTATATACTCTTTGTGAACTGCATGCTTATTTTGCTTGTGTTCCAGCATGCCGTGCTGTGATGTGGATTCCAATGAAAATGTATCATAATGAACAAGCCTCGTCTGCGTGCAAGGCTCAGGTTACTTTAATCCCTTCCTTTGTGAAACATCTGTAGCTGGAGTGTGGACTTTAAGTTTAGAAAGAAAACCCAAAACACTCAAAAGGAACGACAGTTTGACTACATGTCTGTCAATATGTTACTCTTTAGAGGGACCTGTACTCTGGACTGAGGATATAAAGACATACAATCCTAATTTAAGACATCAGACAAGAAACACCAAGTGATTGCAATTAACCAGCTGGTGGACATTAAACCGGGGTTGCTTTGAGTCCTGAGATGCAAAACTGAGAGCGTCTGATCTCGAGTCAGTAACCAGCCCGCAGCCTCATCTTGAAAAGCTTTTTCTGCTCGCAGGTGGGAAATTTATTATCTTTATTTTAACCTCATGTGGGACCTCTTGTAGTAATTATCTTTGCTCTGCTTAAAAGTAAAAGTGCATGTCCATACTACAGGTTTACGCTGGGCCTATCTGTGAAGGTTCTGTGCCTCGCAGTGGTTTGCGGTTAGCTTTATGGTCTGGATTGAGCTGGATTTCACTTCAGTCTTAACGAGGTGACAGTGAACGCTTTCCTCCTTGCCTCACTGGTCCTTAAAAACCCTTTTAAGGACTTATGGAGAGCTGTCCGTAAGGATGTTAAAACATCACTTAACAAATCAATGCGCTCATTTGCATGCCAACGGTGATGCAAGTGTATGTTGCACGTGCGTGTGTCGCCGATGGTGTGGGTGTGTAATTAAAGGCACATGTTGTGTGCAGAGCCGTTGTCAGCGGCAGACTGTTTTCTTTCGTATTGATTACGGATGTATAAAACAAACACTTGTCAGATTTGGATATATTAAAACGACTGTTTAAGAACAAGCTGATTAAAAACATCCTGAAAACCACATTCAGTATGTGTGACAGTCAAACATTGTGTTTTCACATTTAAAAATGATGATCCAAGAACACTGAATCAGTAATCGTGACCAAGTTTTGTTTAGTCACATTCTTTTCGGGCATTTTATTAAATCAAATTATAACCCCCCCCCCAATCAAATTTATATTTTAGACATCATCTCTAATGGAAACTAGCCTAGTCTTTTTACCTTAGTACAGCTTTATTATCTCATTTTTTGATTCTCTTTTCCTTTTCCAAGTTCAGCAGCTCCCTTTCTTTTCTCCCCCTTCTATTTGTTCTCCCACTTACCCCTTTCTTTTCCTCCTGCTTTCTCTACCAGTCATCTGATCCTAAGGATCAACTCCTCTGGAGTTTCCTTGCCCTGAGGTTGACAAGCACTCTGATTAAAGGGCTTATTAGCTTGCAGTAAATGAGAAGCTAATTGTCATTGTGAAGCACGCAGAGGAAGCCTGTAAACAGCCAGAAGAGAGGGGGGCCCCCCAACATGGAAAGGGGGGGGGGGGGAGATGACGTAAGGAATGAGATCCTTAGAGCAGCCATGCAGCTAACAAACCATTTCCTTTATTCTCATATTCACACACACCAAGAAAAACCCAGATGGGCCGTGTGTGTTACTTCAGTCCAAAACCCCACCTCCTTTCCGGCTCAACTAATTAGACAGGTCGCAACTGTGAGAGTTCTGGATATAGTTCAGTGGAGGCACTCGTCGGCAAGTGGAACCTGAAACTCTAACCCTAATTCTCAGCTGCTCTCTCCTCCCATCTTTCTCATTATCTCCTGCCTACTTGAAAAGCAAGAATATCATGTTAAGGGGTGAAAAGAACCAGCATGAGCAGTGACTGGGAAAGTGGCCACAAAACAAACACATCATGGTGGATTTGATCCAATTTACAGCCCAGACAATGGAGTAAACACTACTGATTGGGAGCAAATGACACTGAGTCCAAGTTAGATAGCAATAAAACTGTGGTGTCTGCGTCCTTTTAGATTTAAGTTCATGCATGACCACTACTAGACGATAACAGGCTGTAAAAATGCAAACTAAACAATATAGCCTTAAAAAAAAAAAAAGACATTACAACTGTTATTAAAACAACTGCTAACATTATTATTATCATTATTATTATTATTATTATTATTACTACAACTGGTAAGGACCAAGAGAAGCTAAATCTTAGCCACTGTTCACAAACACCTGCAAAGGACATAACCATCTGTCCACCTCCACTCTAAAAGCCTAACAAGCTAGCAAATACTTCACCGGTGCCACAACACAATGGGATCAAGTGAGCAAAAGCTAAGTCAACAGTAAGAGCTGATTACACACAGAACTGCTGAAAAGGGCTTCTGCTTCTGGATGAAAGAATATTTGGATAGCTGTTGAGAGAGGCATTATTGTCTCAGATGATTACAGAGTTGGCTGCAGGACTGTGTGGAGGTGTGGAGGCTTCTCAGCACAGATTGGAGATGATTAGGATGAATGGCTCAACTGATCAGCTTGAGTGTAGTTAGCCTTCAAGCAGAGGTTATTAGGGTGTGGGGTTATGTGGAGCTGCAGCTTGTTAGTGCAAGAGTGTCTGTATGTACGTGACCAGCAGCTCCAAACCATAAATACATCCTCAAGGAAACCCTGGAACTATGCTCATGAAATGCAGAAGGAATATGCATTAATTAAATGTGACATGTTTTGCTTCATTTTCAGAAATATACTGTTACACAACTAAATGAACACTCAGAAAATACAAGAACAAGTGTATACAGCAAAGCATCCCTGCTCTGCACTAAATTCTAACAACGCGTTCTAAAAAAACACCTCAAAATAAGACTGCATACAACTTCCATCACACAATTTTATCCATGCAATCACCGGTGCCTTTGTTTTTGAATATGTCAGCCATCTTCTGGGGACTTTGAATACTTACACGGCATTTCCTGGGAATCTATACAACAGCTGTATGGCCATTTCCTTCTTGTATGGATAATATGAGTATGACAAAAAACATCTTAGAAACGTTATCTGCGTTCATGCTCCAAGGAACACATTAGTTTGAGATGGGGCAAAGGCCAAGTACAAGTGTTTCGTTAAATAAAGCCAGGATTACAACACTGATATTCAGGAGTCTGAGACGCAGCACAGAGTAATGCTGCAAAAAGAAAAAAAAAAAAAAGGGCCTCAGTACACTTTGGCAGGAGTAAAATGAAAGCATGGAGGAGTGCAGGAAAGGGAGAAAGACAACATTAGTGAGTGAGTATGTCAGCAGGAGTAGATCATTCCATTTCTCAGGCTCTCATAGGGTCCACCATTACGTCACTGAAAGGGAGGATAAAGGAGGGGAGGGGGAGATGAGCAGGCAAGAGAGGGAGGCGAAGAAGAAGGGGGGACAGCTCGTAAAACACCGAGCACACAGTAAACATGTCTGCCCTTATGCATGACAATACCCCTTCAGTGAGCGCTGCCTGATATTAGCCAGATAACCTCCCTCTACCCCACGTGCTAGTTCCCATCCAGCAACAAGGCTTTCAGTGGAGACGCCAAGGGAATAGATTAGCACTAGGCTAACATGGCAAACTGTCTTCTATTACCGGAGGCCACTCTGGGATAGACGACGTTAAGATTTTCACTCACTCAGTCATTCACAAGTGCACAAGTATTTCTTAGTGGTTAGTGGCTGGTCATTGCAGTGGTTTACCTCAGCTCATGCATGGGTTCCTGTGGGGTTACTGTGAGAATAAGATGTGGAGGCTGGTGGGAACGGCATTATGCGAGTCCCAGCGGGTGTCTGATCAGAGAGTGCAGTACGGATGAGAGGTGAATGTAAACAGCCGTGATCTTTGACTTTGTGTAGCTGGTGGTCTAAGCTGGGGAGCTATCATGTCTGGCTGTGACTTGTGGGAAAAAAATGCGAGACACATTTTTGTCTTCAGAGTCTACTTGCTTACATTTCAGATACAGTTCCTGGACAAATCATGCTTTACAGTAAACTTCCTAAAATCTTTATGCACGTCTTTCAAACTATGTTGTCAACTTAAAAAAAAAAATCCTATGTACAAGATTTTCATATGCCTGTTGAATAATGGCTTTCTTGATTGCATAGATTTTTGCAAAGTGTGAATGGCTGTCAGCACATAAAGCTGACAAACTTCAGAGGGAGCATTTCAAACAGGTTGAGAGTATGAGGCTTGGAGGCTAAAGGTGATATGACTCAAATAAATATGACATTTGTCTTTTAGCAGCTATGTAGATGTACTTCTGCAGGCAGGATTACTGTGACGACATCACAATAACAGCTGTAAGGCCAAATGACAAAGCATGAAACACACTCACATCACTGTCCACTGCAAACATCATTACTACGAATTATATGAATATTTTAATTTTAACTGCGACAGAAGCAAAGCTAGAGTTATCCAGTCCTTGTAGAGATTCATCTACTTGAATCTAAATGCCGGAGCTTTTAAATGTACAAACAGTGAATTCTATGTAAGAAGACAAAAGTCTGATTTCCAAGCTCTAAGTAATTTCAAAAACAAAAGTACACTTTCTCTCTAAAATTACTTTTGAGACAACATGCTGACTGGTTATCATCATATATGAATTCCCAAGCACTGAAATGGGAACAAAGGTCTTAAAATAAAAGCAAAGACATCACTGATAAACTCTTCAGTAATGGTTAACAACACTGAGTCACTCAAAGCTTGTTAGCAAAATCTGACTGGTCCGTATATGCACACACTATATGTGCAACTTCAGGTTAGCAACAGAGCTAAGCTCCAGACGGTACTCTCAGACATCAGCAAGCATTCATAATTCATGCTGTTATCAAGAGAGCCAAGATGCATACTAGCAGCCGTAGACTGTAATGTGTGCAGTATGTGAGGATGACTTAGATCACAACAATCCAACATTACTGGAATAATGCACTATTCTGCCTGTTGATGCAGAGAGAAGACTGTTGACTTCTCCAAGCTGTGCTTCAGATGTTTTCAGTTTAGCTAGCTTGCACTGAAATGATGATTATGTGTTTTTCATGAATGATTGATAGCATGTGTTTCAGTGCCCTGAGCACTCTAATGTGCTAGGGTCATATAATTACAACTTGTGGCCACAGAAGCTACTCTATAGCAAAGCTTGCAAAGTGTTCCTGGAGATCTAAAGTAGCATATAGTATATAATGCATTTTAGTGACATCACAGTCACACTGAAAATCCTACAACAAGTAGTTTCTTATATTATAGCACAGGAATAAACTCTGCACAGAAATTCAACAACATGACAGTTTCAGAGTATCTGCATAGAGTAAGTACCTCAATGGGAGGCATAATGGTAGTCTTTGATGAGTTACACAAGGTTCTTTGGCATCCAACACCCACAGCGTCTTCTTGTGGCCAGCGTTCTCTGTGCCGTTGCTTCTGACCAATCACTCAGCTGCCTTTTCCCATTCATGAAGAAGAAAGGCTCCCTCTTTCTGTGAGGCCAGTTTAAGCTGATGCCTCTGTTACTTCTTTGAGCGAGTGGATACTTTATAGGACAGAAAAGGCCAAAAGTAAAGCATGCCCGTCTCTCCCATGTGTGAGGTTTGCAGGTCTGTCAGCAGCGCTGCAAGAGCACAGATGACTGAAAGAAGCCAAACAGCTGAAGCAGGGAGCAGCAAATAAGCACCGGAGAGTTTGGTTAAATGGCAACACGAGAAAAAAGTAACAAGAAGCCTCGGCATGTGCATGTAATGGCAACCATGGAGTTAAATATGTCTGATAAGACAGCTTCCCTTTTTTTAGTAATGAAATTATTATTGTGATTGTAACCATACATTTCATTTTAGGCACAAGCTGATTGGTGATTACGGAATTTCATCCTACACCAATATCTGCCTGCATTCTTATATTAGTTTAACATTGATCTATGCACAATTTAAAAAAAAAAAAAAAATCAGTAGTGTTTGTAGTGTAGCGTTTTAAAATCAGCAGTGTTTGGCTCAGTCTAGCATCAAGATATACCCACAGCAGATGGCTGCTCTGACAGATTGTGGTTTAGCCTGCCCCATCTCAGTAGCTCCAGTGAAACTTGGAACCATGACAGCACAGGTAAACACTGATATGGAGACAAATAACAGTCAAATTTACACGAGCATACACACAAGATCACCTGCTATCGTGTTAATGGTTAGCAGGCCTGAAAAGCGAGGTAGGGTCGTACATAGTGGAATGTCAGAGTGGCTGACAGTGCCCAGAGAAATGTAGTTATCTGGTGGAGGAGGGATCAAGTTCTTAACCTCTCCTTCGACCCCCTGGTAAAAACAACAAGCAGGCCCTGATCTGCGTGGCATGCTGCCTCAAGACCCCTGTGTCTCCACGGGGATGTATGTGTGGATGTGTGATGGACCACAAAAAAGGGAGTGCTCCTTTACAAGAAAGCATTTAAGTATACTGTAGGCACTTCCCTTAAGCCGCGGAGGTGCTGCTCCGCCTCCTCCTCTAAAATCCAACTATTCTTCAGACCTGTGGTTTTCAAGTGGAGCCTTCGGTGTTGTGTAAGACATTTGTTAAACAATAAACTGTCTAGGCATAAACTTGCAGTTAATCTGTTGCCATGCAACACACTTCCTGCTAAACATTAGCAATAACTTATGACACTTCTAGAGGAAAGCATTACGAACCAGGCTACGGTTTGATGGTAGGCTTATACCATCTTTTTTTTTTTTTTTTGAACCCCCCAACCAACCATGCAACTCTGAACAACAAAAACAAGCTGCCGATTTGCAGAGCAGCACAATCCTTTACTGAGAGAGGCTTTTAATGGCCTTTCCAGATTGGGCCCTAATTAGCTGTTAATCATCTAAGGCTCATAACCAGAGTGGAGACAGCAGGCCTGTGTGTGTTTGTAAGCGAGTGTGCATTTGCGTGTGTTTGCGTGTTCTCTCCTGCTGTCTATCCTTGTGTTGCAAAGCCATTAGTAGCAGACAAGCTAAAGAGAGCCAAACAGCCCATTAACTCCTTCACTCTTCCTCTCTACCACGCTCATCTCTTTCCCAACAGTACCACAGTTGCCAGCTGACACCCTCTAATGCCAGCTATCTGTCATGACCAGAGACCTGTCCACCCACACATCCCTCCCTGTACCTTGGCGCTGTTTCTATGTGATCTGTAGCATACGACTGGGTCTCTTAAAATGGTAAAATTACAAAGACGAACTGCACTCCCACACTCACAATCCCAGCTTATTTTATTATTTTAAGCAAAACCAACAGATTCCAGGAAGTGATTCAGTCTGAATAAATTAGAAAATTATACTTAAACTGACATTTGATAGCAAAGCTTTTATTCACAGTCCCTCTGGGATGAAACCACCTATTTTCCTAAGCTTGTTATGTTTCTGTGCACCTACACCTGCCTGCTGGCTGCACACTGGATCAATATCTCAGTTTGGAGAAGCAGAGAAAGAAGAAGCGTGAAAGAGTGAAATTTTACCAGCTTGAAAGCAGTATCTACTATGGGTGCAGATCAAATGGAGTCCAAATTGCATGTGCAGTGCCAAATGGAGCACAAAGGACAGGAGCAAGGGGGAAAAAATGAAGGAGGAGAAGTAGAGGGGACCAGCACAGTTAAACCACCAATGAAAGGCTGTTTTAGCTGTTTACAGGAGACCACATTAATGCATATATTCATACAATAAGGTATAAATAAGGTTTAATGATAAAGAGTCACAGATTAAAAACCTAAAAACTATAATCAATCCCAATTCCATTTTATTAATATAGTGCCAAATCACAATCCCAGTCACCTTCATGTACATTGTATTGTAAGGTATATGTATCTTGTGAGGAGCTACTACAGCTATGTTGCCTAAAGCAAGCATTAGGCAACAGTGGTGAGGAAAAACTCCCTTTTAACAGGAAGTAACTTCTGTCAGAACTGGCCTCAGGGAGAGGCAGCCATCTTTTAATTTATTAAACTTAAAAAAAAAAAAAAAAATTACAATTTTTTTTTTTTTTAACTTCACCACATAAAAAAAGAAAAGAAAAAAAAAGATGGACAACTGGTCCCTGTTTTTAAAGAAAAAAAACAACAATTTCCCAGAAAATGATCAAATGTTGTCAAATATAATCCTCATTTAGCACAAATGAAAACTAAACTTTTCCTCCCCGTGAGCATAAAACACTGCACAACAGCCTGCAACGCTGCCACCACAACAAGCCCTCTAATACATCCACAGCGGGCTGCATGCTGACAGCCAAAAAAAGAGGGAAGTGTGTGATTAATGATAGCAGTATGGTCATATCAGCAGGCTAGTTAACAGACCCCCACCATAGGACTGCACAGGTCACAGAGCACACCCAGCCTCATCAGCACCCATTACTACTGTGGGCACACATCACACATGGAGCTGCCACTGCTTTTACCCCAAAAATGTAACTGAGAGGGAAAAGTGGCCTGTGCAAGGCTCCAGATTACATTGCGTTATAACCCACAGTTTAGTTTTCTTTTGTAATTGTGTTTATGCAGACAGACAGACAAAATTATGAATAAGCTTTATTTGTAAGGGGACGGCTGTCCTTTCAGTGTCAGTATGAAGTTAAAATGTTTTTAAAGATAAAAGGGCTAAAAGCATAAATGATAAGCAATTTCAGCAAAACAGAAGAGAAAATGGTAACCCCCCATTTGAGGCTCCTAGATCTTCTAGCACTGAGAAATCTGATCCAAAGTGTTACCTTAGTTTCCCAACAGTGTGTGTGCATGTTGTGTAAAGCACAGAAGAGAACATCTAGAGTATAATGAAAACACGGCAGCCAGTCTGACAACATCTGACGTGAATATACACACAGAATATTTCTGCCTTTGGCCAGGCGGACAGGAAGGGGAGATCAGAAAGTGGATACTGCATAATTATTCTTCACAAAAACACAGTTGCAGTTGCACACACCGGCATGTTCCAGATGTGCATGAACAGAGCAGAAAGAGGGACCGGGAGGCTAAAGCATGGGGATATTAAACGGGGCAGTGTTGGATCAATTTTCCGGCAAAGCAATCTGAAAGTTGGGACACGTGAGAGGAGGGGGAGGCTCAGGTAACAGGAAGAACTGTGTGATGGTCAGGAAATAACACTGTCTCTTTAAATTAGCATTTCCAGCCAAGCTTGGGCTTCAGATGGTCTGTGAAATGTGCCATATGAGGAAGAAAGAAAATAAAGCTATACATGAATGACAACTATAACACTTTTTTTTTTTTTTTTTTTTTTTTTTTTACCTTTCCTTTTTTTTTTTTTTTTTTTTTTTTTTTTTTTTTTTAACTTTCTTTTTTAT